>JAOBAZ010035006.1:0-12735 GCA_026546875.1 Pteroeides caledonicum | reverse complement strand
ATGTATTGATGGCGTAAGCTGAAAATATTAACATTAAAACAAAACTTATTAGGCTCAAATTTTTAATATATATCTTGTTCAATTTAATTTTGGTTAATGATTATTTCAATCAATGAACTTTTCATAAATTATTTTTAAGAGGCAACTTCTACCTAGGCTACCCAACATGTACTTTGTGCAATCAAATGTATTAGACGTGGTATAGAGTAGCGAACTAAGCCTAAGCGAAGGGCCGACCGGGCTACAGCCAAGGGGCTCACGCAGTGTTGCGGGTGTTACAGCTGCAGTAAGACTATATATAATTCCTTTTATGTTCTTGTTTCTTTTCGAAAAATACAAGCATAAAATCTCGAGACGAAAGACAGGGTACTTTCATCGGAGGATTATTGTACAGGAGATTGGGTGTTGGAGAGTGTGCACCAAAGGGAGGTAGAGGTCCCAGTCAGAGAAGAAACCAGGGGCTCAGTGAACCAATAATCCGCCACTGGTGGTGTAACATACAAAAATATATCAGGGTTAGCGACAAAATTATTTTTCATAGGATATTAAAATATTTTTCTCATTTTTAAACGTTATTTAAAAACACTTCAGGAATTTTCTGAGGTGAGAAACAATTCTGGAGAAGCGACGTGGCCTCGCGACTTTTTACCAATCGCTACACCAATTAGATACTTGATCAAGATCTCACTGTAATGCTAGCGCATCAGAATTTTGTTGTGGAAAAGCCGGTCATCTTAATATGACTAGACACGGCAAAAACCGCGGGATTTTCAACTTTTTTTGTCTTTTACAGATACTTTCACCAAATATAGGTGGTACTCTCACCAGACATTGCAGGCTAAAAAAAATAATTTCGAAAATGTGCCATCAAGATTAGGTATGTTGCTCATGATGCTTGTAAATTTTCAAATATTTCCATCCTAGGACGGAAAGTACCAACCATGGTACCAACTACACAATACGGCCCTAAACCAAGATCGCTTCTGATTGGTCAGTTCCGTTTTTCCTTAACTACGAGGTAGTTTTCTTTGACATGATTAAACCACTAATAAATATTTATACCAGAATCACCCTAAACAATACGTTGCCACCACGTTGCTAACGAAAAATGAAACTGACCAATAAGGAGCGATTTTGGTTGAAGGCCGTATACAAATGACGTGTGCTCGTGTTGTACAATGTCAATAATATTCACGGATAAGACGGCATGCGGACGCTCAAGTGTAAAATGTCCCATAAGTAGTTGTATGTTATACAGTAGTAGGGCATAGTAATATGCGGACCGACCATCAAATTTTCTTAAGTAAATTTTACCAAAAATATCACCAAATCCTCGAATTTTGACTTTTTCAATGTAAATGGTGTTTACTAGATTTCCATGAGGATTCTAGAAATTTTAACAAAAGTAAAAAAAATTACTGAATATGGTCACACTTCTGCGACAGTTGCGCGACGAAAGAGGGGCACTGTGGCCTTGCAAACCGCGCACTGTCACAAAAATAATTCTTATTTCGTTTATTTTATAAACTTTTTAAAATAAATATCGAAGTTAACAATCGATGTTTATATCTAAAAATATATTCAAAAACAATCTCTTAGGGTCACTGACGTACCCTGTATTTTGTGATTGTTTTTCTGAGAATTTCTGGGAACAATGGCAAAGATTTATTACCAGTAATTGTTAGGATTATCAGCCAGTCCAATAACATAATAGACATAGGATGCCTACTCTCTTCCAGTCTAATAATAAGAGATGAAAGGAAACATTTACTGAAAAAATTGGACTGGACAAATTTTACGCTAGAGTCAGCTGTAGTGACTTTCCCGGATGTTAGTAGCGGATAAAATCGATAAAATCAATACTGCGTTCTGCGTACGTTCTTTGGCTATTTGGCTGCATGCGTGGTACGCATAGGTAATTTTCTCTCAGAGGAATCTTTGGCCGCTTTGGAAACTCATTAAAAATTCAATAGAACTCGGTACCCATGTTGGTCAACGTTTATGCAAGTTTGGATTCCTTATTCGTCACATGTCCATTGTATTTTGGGACCATTAACCAATAACGGTACTTCAAAGTTTTATTATTTCAATCTTAGGCGTGAATGATTACACCAAATTATTCCTATTGGTTGTTTACTTTCCAAAAAAATACGCACGTGACGAACAGGGGGCACATTTCTGGATAAACCTGGACAATTGAACTTCCAAATATTCACCATTGACCTTCACATACGAGAGAAACCAGTTACAATTAGATGCGCTGTCGAAGACAAAATGTTTGCAAGTCAATTATCTAAACCTAAAAGAGCTCATCTCAGCACGAAACCATTCAAATGTGATGTATGTAAGAAATGCTTTTCAACATCAAGCCAGATAAAATGCCATAAAAGAACTCACACTGGAGAGAGGCCATTCAAATGTGATGTATGCGACAAAACGTTTGCACACTCAACGAACTTATCTCAACATAAAAGAACTCACACTGGAAAGAGACCATTCAAATGTGATGTATGTGAGAAAATGTTTACACAGTCAAGTCACTTATTTCGACATAAAAGAACTCACACTGGAGAGAGACCATTCAAATGTGATCTATGTGACAAAACATTTTTCTGGCCAAATCATTTATCTCAACATAAAATAACCCACACTGGAGAGAGACCATTCAAATGTGATGTATGTGAGAAAATGTTTACACGGGCAAGTACCTTATGTCAACATAAAATATCTCACAGTGGAGAGAGGCCATTCAAATGTGATGTATGCGACAAAACGTTTGCACACTCAGCAAACTTATCTCAACATAAAAGAACTCACACTGGAAAGAGACCATTCAAATGTGATGTATGTGAGAAAATGTTTACACAGTCAAGTCACTTATCTCGACATAAAAGAACTCACACTGGAGAGAGACCATTCAAATGTGATGTATGTGACAAAACATTTTTCCGGCCAAATCACTTATCTCAACATAAAATAACCCACACTGGAGAGAGAGCATTCAAATGTGATGTATGTGAGAAAATGTTTACACGGGCAAGTACCTTATGTCAACATAAAATAAACCACACTGGAGAGAGACCATTCAAATGTGATGTATGCGACAAAATGTTTGCATGGGCAAGTACCTTATCTAAACATAAAAGAACTCACAGTGGAGAGAGACCATTCAAATGTGATGTACCGGTATGTGACAAAATGTTTAGACAGCCAAGTACCTTATATGAACATAAAAGAAGAATTCACACTAAGGTGCAACCAATCAAGCGTGATGAATCTGACAAAACATTTTCACACAAGCATCATTTATCAAGTCATAAAAGAACACACAAAAGATCTCAAACATACAAATGTGATCAATGTCCAAAGACATTTATTTGGTTAAGAAGTATGAAAAGACATAAAAAAACACATACTGAGGAAATGCAGCACAAATGTAATTTTTGTGAAAAAGTATATACATTATATCAAGATTTAGAACACCACCAATTAATACAACATGAGCTGGAAGCAACAGAACCAACTGGCATTGAGTATATTTGTTTTGAATGTGGTGCTAGTTTTGAGTTGACTAGTGAACTAGTGGAACATGTTAACAATATTCATCACAAGTAGTTGTGTTGGTGCATGGTACCATGACATAATTTAATTGTCTAAAAAGTCCATAACTTAGACAAGTCCTATTTTTTACCCTGTATATTTTATACAACTTATGTAGAAATCAGTTTTGACAAGTATTAGGGGTCTGTGAACCCATAATCCTTTGGTGGTGTACAAGAATACATCAGAAGGGTTAGTGAGAAAATTATTTGTCATAGGATATTAAAATATTTTTGCCATTTTTAAAACGATATTTAAAAACACTTCAGGAATTATCTGAGGCGAGAAACAACTCTGGAGGAGCGATGTGGCCTCGCAACTTGTTACCAATCACTACCCCAATTAGATACTTGATTAAGATCTCACTGTAATGCCAGCGCATCAAAATTTTGTTGTAGAGAAGCCAGTCATGTTAATATGACTAGCCATGGCTTTTTTTGTCTTGATCATTTAATACCCTATTCCCCCGCATATAGGCGCAGCACCTTTAAGTGGATCGTAGACAATTTGAGGGGAAATTGTAAGGAAAAATTGACGTGTTAAAGGCGCATGTGCTTATAAAAATTCATTTATAAGTGCATCCGCTTTTTTCCTAAACCTATTTGCCCGGGGTCTGGGTGCGAAAGTTGGCAAATCTTTTTCAACAGCGCAAAGAACACTGTTGGTATGAACAAAAAAAGCAAATTTAATATTTTTAAAAAATCTCATTCCAATTTATCAACGTATAAACAGTAACAAGTGCAAATTTAGCATTTCTAGGCAAAACAGGTCATTGCATGTAGAAAGAAATTTTCAGTTCAAGCTGAGGCATAAAGATAAAGACTCATAAACAAAAAACAATGTAATGTTGACACTAAGTACAAATATATAATGAAAATTAAAAGGATTCTCTTCGTGCGTGCAATTAAGTTGCAATTTTTGACGGTATATAGGTGTGTGCGCCTATAATCGGATATAAGCGCATGCGCCTATATCTGCAGGGTTCCAATATGTGGGGAACTAGGGTATGTGAATATGACCCATGTCAGACACGCAATATTGGTCACTCAAATACAGATATTTTCACGAAATATAGGTGGTACTCTCACCAGACACTGCAGGCTAAAAAGAATAATTACGAAAATGTGCCATCAGCACAAGGTATGTTGCTCATGATGCTGGTAAACCTTTGAATATTTGCATTCTAGGACGGAAAGTACCAACTACACAATATGGGCCTAAACCAAGATCGCTCTTGATTGGTCAGTTCCATTTTTCCTTAGCGATGAGGTAGTTTTGTTTGACATGATTAAACCACTAATGAATACTTGTATCAGAAGATCAGAATAACTCTAGACAATACGTTGCCACCATGTCGCTAAGGAAAAATTGGAACTCACCAATCAGCAGCGATTTTGGTTTAAGGTGATCCACTACTAAAAAAAACACCATTTTACCATATTCTCAAAAACTACAGGAGTACAATTCTGAGCGGTCACTGAGTGGAATCTCAAAATTTTGTGGTGAAACATCCAGTGGTAAAGCGGCAATCTCGCAATTGCTGATATTCATCGAGTTCTTACCAAAGCATAGCTGGGAATGTTATTGGCTTGGTGTATTGTTTTATTGTTCTAGTGTATTGTAAGTTCTTTATAAGTTATTAATATATGCAAAAAGCTTTAAAGCGTGTTTTCTAAGATAATAAAAAATCTCAAGTTCATTATTTCATGCAAGATAACTCAAAGAGTAATTGCGCTATCATTGTCAAATTTGCTGGACCAACAGCTTATGCCTTTGTCTCGGGAATGAACCAAAGGAATGGCAATCGGTTAAGTTATGGTGGAATAGGGTCAATTTATATGAAACTACTGGTACATCCTTGAATCTAAATAGCTGTCAAATTGGCAGTATTGCAACCATGCTCATATTTGTGGTACAACTCTGAGATAGCGACATTCATTCCTGAATAAAAGTTTGTCCATGCATCTATTCCTATTGCTCGTGTGGTTATGTTTACAAAATTTGGCCTTTTTGACCAATCGATATGCGGTATCTGTAGCCATGTCAACCATGCACTTGTACAATGTGTTTTTACATTCAAAACAACTAGTTAAGCACCAATATTCAAAAAATTTTGGATCAATCTGAATAATAAAGAAATACCAAATGGTTTTCCATGTTGGACACTCTGATCCAAACTATAACCCTATAAACTATAACCCTATGCTTTTCGAAAGTCGACAAAATCCCAAGTGTTTGGATCAGAGTATGCAACATGGAGAAAACCATTTGGTATTTCTTTTATAAAATAACAACACGCGAAAATAAATAAAACTTTATTAACATTTGGGAAATTTCCATCTTTGGATACTCTTATACCAGATAGCTATTAACCAATCAGCGCGCTTTATTTATACATGTTATTCTATACGTCCTGGGCTAGCCTAACCGTCTTCTATTAACTGTGTTCACCATTGACCTTCACATACGAGAGAAACCAGTTACAATTAGATGCGCTGTCGAAGACAAAATGTTTCCAGGTTTAAGTAAATTATCTAATCCTAATAGAGCTCATCTCAGCAAGAAACCATTCAAATGTGATGTATGTAAGAAATGTTTTTCAACATCAACCCAGATAAAATGCCATAAAAGAACTCACACGGGGGAGAGACCATTTAAATGTGGTGTATGTGACAAAACATTTTCCGTGTCAGGTAACTTATCTCAAGATAAAAGAACTCACACTGGAGAGAGACCATTCGAATGTGATGTATGCGACAAAACGTTTCCACGGGCACGTAACTTATCTCAACACAAAAGAACTCACAATGGCGAGAGACCATTCAAATGTGATGTATGTGAAAAAATGTTTACACAGTCAGGTAACTTATCTCGACATAAAATAACTCACTCTGAAGAGAGACCATTTAAATGTGGGGTATGTGAAAAAATGTTTACACAGGCAAGTACCTTATCTAAACATAAAAGAACTCACACTGGAGAGAGACCATTCAAATGTGATGTATGTGAGAAAATGTTTACACAGTCAAGCCACTTATCTCGACATAAAAGAACTCACACTGGAGATAGACCATTCAAGTGTGATGTATGTGAGAAAATGTTTGCACAGCCAAGTCACTTATGTGAACATAAAAGAAGAATTCACACTAAGGTGCAACCAATCAAGCATGATGAATGTGACAAAACATTTTCACACGAGCATCATTTATCAAGTCATAAAACAGCACACAAAAGATCTCAAACATACAAATGTGATCAATGTCCAAAGACATTTATTTGGTTAAGAAGTATGAAAAGACATAAAAAAACACATACTGAAGAAATGCAGCACAAATGTAATTTTTGTGAAGAAGTATATCCATCATATAAGGATTTGGAACATCACCAATTAATACAACATGAATTGGAAGCAACGGAACCAACTGGCATCGAGTATATTTGTTTTGAATGTGGTACTAGTTTTGAGTTGGCTAGTGAACTAGTGGGACATGTTAATAATATTCATCACAAGTAGTTGTGTTAGTGCATTGTACCATGACATAATTTAGTTGTCTAAAAAGCCCATAATTTAGACAAGTCCTATTTTGTTGATATTTTAGTTGTGTATGCTATGCAAGTTATGTAGAAGTCAGTTTTATTACATTTTAGGTGTGAGCTCTGGCAAGTGTCAGCCATTTCATTTTTTCTTGCTAAATTCTCCACAGTGGAGCTGTAAGTGCAAATGAAATGTAATAAAAAATCCTAAGTAACCATGCTTGTTAAGCATACCGGTATTACTATAAGTGTTTATACTGAAAATGATAGACTTCAAAGAATGAGCTGGAAGGAGCACAATCATGACTGTCCAAAGACATTTACTTGGTTAGAAGATATAAAAAGACATGAAAAATACATAGTAAAGGAACCCAGTACAAATGTGTCTTTTGTGAAGAGGTATATACATATGTTTGGACTTCATTATAACTAAGGTTAATATTTGGACTCCATTATCGGAAGAAATATAAAGGCGCACTGGCGTAGTTTGCACTGAGCTCAGTTTCTTTTCATTGAAGAGTGAAGGCAATGAATGACACTGAACTGAAGGCTTCTGTGTAGTTTGAAACTAGTGCTAATTTACCTCCTAATAAATATGTTATCAGCACTGATCATACAATCTATGGTTGTACAGTATCTGCATCGGAAAGGCAACTTCTTAGGTCAGAAATCCCACCGTTATATACCACATTTCTGTTTTAGACTTTTAGTAAACATCTACTAGGGTTTCTTCTTTCTATGGCTACAGACACAGATCTATAATTGCATCGAAAACTTCCATTGATTATTTTTATTTGTTGTTAGAGTACATTGTTTCTATGTATTTCGGGTCACTCAAGATTGGATTTTGTAATGTTTATTGCTTCATGTCCTGTCCTTAATCAAGAATGTTATGCGTGGTTGGTCTGGGAGGATAGTGGAACCAAAAAAAGTTAAAAAAGTAAAAAACATGGAAATAGGAAAAAAACTAAAAAGCATAAAAAATGTGAAAAATGTTCCAAGTGGAAACACTGGATGCAGACTTTTTGAGTGGTTGGTTGATGAAGTAAACTGAAAATGTTAACATTAAAACAAAACTTATCAAGCTAAATTTTTTAATATATGTGTAATTTAATATTGTAGTGAACGAACGAATGAATGAATGAGTGAGTGAGTGAGTGAGTGAATGAATGAATGAATGAATGAATGAATGGCACACAATATTGGTCACTTAAATACAGATATTTTTACGAAATATAGGTGGTACTCTCACCAGACATTGCAGGCTAAAAAGAATAATTACAAAAATGTGCAGTTAAGGGAAGGTATGTTGCTCCTGATGCTGGTAAATCATCAAATATTTCCATCAGCCTAGGATACACAATGACCAAGATCGTTCCTGATTAGTCAGTTACATTTTTCTTTAGCACTGAGGTAGTTTTGGTTGACATGATTAAATTCCACTAATGAATATTTATGTCAGGATCACCAGTAAACAATTAGTTCCTACCACGTTGCTAACGAAAAATGAAACTGACGAATTAGGAGCGATTTCGGTTTAAGGCCGTATACTAATGACATGTGCTCGTGTACATAATATACAATAATATTCGCGGATAAGACGGCCTGCGCATGCGCTCAAGTGTAAATATGTCCAAGAAGTGGTTGTATGTTATGCATATACATACAGTAATATGGCGACCGACAATCAAATTTTCTAATGTGAATTTTACCAAAAAATTTACCGATCCTTGAATTTTGAACAATTTTTCAAAAATTTTGACTTTTTCAATGTAAAAGGTTCTTACTAGATTTCCATGAAGATTTTAGAAATTTTAACAAAAGTAAAAAAATTCACTGAATATGGTCACACTGCTGCGACAGTTGCGCGAAGAAAGAGGCGCACGGTGGCCTTGCAAACTTCCACAAAATGCCACAAAAAATAATCCTTATTTCGTTTGGCTTATAAACTTTTCAAACTAAATATCGAAGTTAAGCATTGACTTTATTTTTAAAAACATATTCAAAAACAATCAAGGTCAATCACGTACACTAGCTATCATTTGTGATAGTTTTTCTGAGAATTTGTGGGAACAATGCAAATAATTATATATTACTAGTAATTGTTAGGATTATTAGCCAATCCATACAAATAATAGACATAGGATGCCTACTCTCCTCCCTAGAGATAATAAGAGATTAAAAGAGACATTTACTGAAAAAATTGGATTGGAAAAAATTTCACGCTCGAGTCAGCTGCAGTGACTTTTCCGGATGTAACTAGCGGATAAAATCGATAAAATTAATACTGCGTTCTCCGTACTTCCATTGGCTGCATGCGTGGTTACGCATAGATACCTTTCTGTCTCAGATAAATCTATAATCTATGGCCGATATTCACCAAAGTTCATAGATTTATGAACTTTTTGCTATGTCATGAACTTTTTTGTGAACATGAAAAATTTGTGAACTTTTTGTGAACTTTTTCATATTTTATGAACAATTTTGTGAACTTCACTTTTTGCAACTTTTTACTTCTTCAAGGTAAATAATTTCACTGCATGAATACTAAGTCGTCGAGTGAGGTGGCGGTCTGCGATCCTTAAAGTGCTAAGAGGGTTAGTTTAGATTAATTAGGTCACGTGACACAATTGTACTCACTTGTACATCAGGTGATTGAACTCGAACTACGAGCTACAATTATGGCTACGACCCACGCACCAAAACTGAACAAAGCTTCACATTTCAGAAATTTACAATTACTGAACCACATCTCTGGAATCACATCACAATGTGACTATTATACAGAGCTATTATACCCTTACGGTTTGTCTGTGAATTGTTTTTTTCGGTATTTTTATGTTATCAAATAAAAGACTGCTAAGTTTCGTGTTTGCTTCACTTGTGCTTTAATATTTATGCCTCATAAACAAAATTTTGCGCGGCGCTATTTTTGCACCGCGCATAATTTTGTACGATTCCGATGAATTCCGAGACTGTCCGACGGATTCCGATCTGGAATTTCGGAACGTGAACTTTTCGTCTATTTTGTGAACATTTCAAACCAGGTGACGTGAACATTTTGAAATTTGACCTGGCAACCCTGTTACAGTCGATTTCACATAACTTTTCCCGAGCGCATATCGAAGTTAGTTCCGAAGTTGTGAAGTTCGCCGGGACAGCAGGGAAGTTCACGACGCGCGAACTTCCCTGCTGTCGAACTTCGGATCGAAATTCGTTTCAAAGTTTCGAAATTCGAAACCAAGTTCGCGCGCAATTAGGGAAGTTCGTCGGCGAACTTCGCAAATTTGCAGCGAACTTCGGTATGCACTCGGGAAAAGTTATCTGAAATCGACTGTAACTACACCGGTAACTATACTGGTAAACAAGTACGGTACGTTCTTGCTACGTTTTTTTATCGTTTTTAATACTCGGAATTTAAAAGAAGGATGTCTTTCGTTTACTGTACTGTGTGTGCTACTGACATAAACCAGTCTTCAGATGATGAATATGGTTCATTACAATGTTGTCCTTTGTGTGGGACAGTGGTTGACGAAGAACAGGTTTTTACCCACGATCCATCAAGCAAAGATTTCTCGGGAGCGCTCGTAAACGCGAACGGCTCGCATGTTTATGGCAATGGATTTAAGGCAGGTCATCAATCCAAACTACCTATACCTGTGTCCAGTGGAGCTCACAGGCGAATAAAAAAAGACATTGACACGATTTGTTCACAACTCAAACTCTCTTCGGAAATTGTTCAACAAATAGAATATCTCATCATTGATAGAGTCTGCCAGGTTAAACCGTTTAAGTACGCCAAGATGAAACATTTTTTGGTTGGAGCTTGTGTGTATACTGTATGCCGTCTAAATAACAAGCCAGTTGCCCTTCGACAAATTGCTCTGGCCGCTAACTGCTCGCGATTTCCAATCGGAGTCTACGCTAGAATGATTTGTCGTGACTTCGACATCGAGTTACCTCCGCTCACGGTAGAAGAATTTTTGCGAGTTGCTTGCTCTCATCTTGAAAACTCGAAGCGATGTGAGGAGCTCGCGTTGCAGTTTTATCGCCATAGTTCGTCAGCAATGGCTTCCACTTCTACCCCGCTTATTCAGGGCATCGCACACGCTGCTTTAGCAAGCCTTGCCGTGAATAAGAATATAACACAGACTGAGTTAGTGAAACTTCTGTGTGAGAAGATGACAGTTGTGTCCACTGTTTCTGTTGTGAATTGTATGAGAAGTCTAAAGAGTTATATGATGGAGATACTAAAGGAAATCCCATGGGTTGATATGAAGTATGTAAAAATGAACAAAATTTATTTTTACATGAAGGATATCACCAGATTTCGAAAGAATATCGGTGAGTTTGCTTCAGAGTCTGAGAGCCCGTCATGGTATAATAAGAAACAAAAGATATTCGCTGAACGCAAGGAGCGGATAAAAAAGGCCCAAGGACGGATACAGCTAAAGAAAATGTGTCTTGAAATGAAGGGGTCATCTGGGGAAAATATGCCTCAAGAGAAGGACCAGCAGTTGGATAATGAAGATGAAATAATCGAGGAACTTTTGGAGAAAGGTTGTACTCCAGAGGATATCCAAGAAGGCTATTATGAATGCCTTCGAACAACTGTGTCCACAAGCATTGATATTTTGGACAATGAAATTGAGTCCTATGTCCGCACACCAGAAGAAGTTAAAACCCTTGAACGATTGGCAGATCAGGATGATGATGATGAACCTGTATGTTGGCATAAATCAAAACGAGCTCGAAGACAATAAGGGGTGATTTGTATGGTTTTTGGTTTTTAAATTTTCACTTGATGGTGTACTGGTATTTGTTAGTGTATCATATTGCAGGTGTCAAAAAATGTCCTTTCAGTCTTATATGTCTGGCATGTCCAAACTGGCATATTTTGAACATAAAATTGGCTAACATGCAGGTTCATACTTTCCTGTATGGACCTGGCATACGTACCCATACAAAATAGTTTGACATGTTTTAAAGGGGAAGTGAAACCTAAAACAAAGTTGATTTTAAAAGTTATACAGGGTGTATCAAAAAAAATTATACTATTACAAAATGTTCAATGTATCTAACAAATGATCTGATAACCTTTGGTTTCCTCACCTAGCTTTTCCCAGTATGTTTAACACTGAATTTACTTACCAATCCTTTTTCTTTATTAAGATGGCTTGCTAACAAAACACAAGTTAAAAATGCTTTGCACAGAAAAATGTGCCACTAAAATTACATTCAAGTTGATTGATAAAAAATAGAGAAGATTTTGAACAAGTTATTGGTGTGCTGCCCCACGCAACATGTTTAAAGTTAATTTTGCATGCAAAATTACCTAACATTGTTCACATAACTTAAATGCAATTGCCCATTATCCATAAATGAATAATTAATTAAGGGTAAATAAAAGAAAATAATGTGTAAGCCAACTTTTTAAGCCAGCGTGTTGGACTTTGTGCTCATCAAATTGCGTGAAACATTGATAGTTTGTTCAACATATTAAGTAGCTTTGCCTTTTTAATTGTGATCCACTTTTTTGCACAAGGCGTTTTAAATTTGAGGTATGTCAACAAGCTACCTTAAGTGACAAATAATGCTGAG
>JAOBAZ010034895.1:0-12736 GCA_026546875.1 Pteroeides caledonicum | reverse complement strand
CGGCCTTGAAAACGTCCCTGGCCCTTCGGGCTCGGGCCGTTTTCAAGACCTAGGGCACAGTTTTTCTCATCCGGACCCTGCAGCCGGTAAATAACATATAACTTTCCCACCGCTGTACGCAACTTGTATACTAGCTGACCTAACCGTGACCAAAAGGCGTGGAACTAGCAAGAGAATAGAAATGCAATTTTGCTGTTAACGTGAAGCATATTTTAAGAAAAAATTAGCCGTTTTGATCGAAAAATGGATTTTTATTTGACAGTGAGCTCGATTTGTATAGAGTAACTTTTAAACTCACTGCTATTTGACAACTAATGCTAGTCCTTTTCCGTGCTTTTAGATCATCTGCTAGTTACTCGTGTGTACAATATACATGGTGTATATACAGTACTGTGTACATATTTCCCAACCGGGACCGAATTCTTTCACTATGTACACAAAGTGACAAGGCGAAATTACTGGAGTTCAGTATATGAATGTTTTAGAAGTTTAAACTTTTGTTTGGTCAAAGTAGTTTAAAAGTGTAATCTCTAACTATGAAAATACAGTACTGTTCAAAAGTAACCTAATAAAAAAATGCGTCCCAAACGCGGTCAAAACGCGCTCAGAACAGTTCCAGCTGCGCCCCAGAGCGTGTTCCAGACGTGGTCATTCCAGACGTTTTTTCTGATCATTTTACACTAAACATATTTATAAAAGTTCAACCTTAACAGTCAGCCATCCACAGGTACACACTCACAACTAACACAAGTACTGCATTTACGTTAAAATTTAACTTCTTAATAACAGACAAAGAAAATATACAGAAATTTAGTCTACATAAGTATGATAGGGTAAAAGTTACTGTAATTATGTTTTTATTATAGCAATCAAAGTAACCACACAAACCAAATGCGCAAATCTTAAAACTTATTCAAAAACTAAAATATAAACCTTATGATATACGTTTAGAATAACGGCACATTGTATATTTTTTTGCACCCCCCTGACAAGTACATTGGAAATTTGTGCTTTTTACCCCTTTCCTTGGAAATCCCTATATATAAATAATGGCCCCCGGAAATGTTATATCTAAAAAAATTTTTTTATATATAAAAATCATCACAAATCTTATCAAAATAACTAAATTTTACTTTACTATTAAAGTGTCTCTTCTCACCATAAATATACTTCTTTGGCTGCTCTGCCCGTGAAATTTCTGCTTCATAGTACCATGGGGTACCCTGGAAAATCTGCTTTATTTTAAATCCCACCCCCTGGAAATCTTGTTTAGTTATACACCCCCCACTCTGTGAAATTCCATTGTCCTCACCTCCCTGTTCAGACAAAAAAGCAACATGACAATTTTCAAGTTTCCAAGCTAAATAAAATTGCACAGCTAAAGGGTTACCTTTGATGAACTGTTTGTGTCAGAGGAGAGCAAATAGTTGATATAACCATCAATATCTAAATTAAGAAAAACATGGATTTTGATGTAAAAGTGATAAAAATTGATAATGTAGGCAATTGGTGATAAAGCCAGCCTAACTGGCTAGTCTTGCTATGCAAATCCCAAATCACTGATATACCACTGATTAAAAACATGCAGGGATTTTAAAAAAATTAGTTAAACCTTTAATGCCTGAATTTTTTCCTCTTGTTTGATGTCGCTCTTTGTTTTTGCTTTTGTTTTAGCTTTTATCGTATTGTTTATGCAATGCACAGAAGGGGTCGTATTCGACCCCATTCGTCGTTTAAGGGTTAATGCCAGGCGGCATATGGTTCCGGGCATGCCTGTCCAGCTCCACCCCACATGGTCACATCCTTGCACAGACATGGAGCTTTGACCTAATTGGGTAAAAATTCTATTTATTATTGTTATTATGAATTCTAATTTCAAATTATAACCCTTGTGCTGCAGTACCAGCCACAAATGGCCACTTCATTTATTTTACTCAGGCTATCACCAGACAATTTCACTTGCCTAGCTAAACCCCCAACAGTAATGGGTTAATAAGTAAGTGTTTAACCTATCTCTTAACCAATGTTGAACAGTAGTGGCCAGAAATGGCCACTTGCTGGTAGGATGTGTAAAATTATCTGTGTTAGGCAGAATAATATCTATTAACTGGTTGACTATGACTGGGTTTGCCATGTATGGGTTAATATTGTACCTAATACTCACCAGTCATTTGAGCATTTTCTGTACCGGTTTCCTCCTCAATCAGCTGTCCAGACCGATTAACATTGTCTAAAACTTCAACATTGGATAACATGGAAAAAAGTAGTGATCTATACTTTGCATGACTGCAAACAGGATTTGAGTCATTATTTTGTGAAAATACTACTTCTGTTAATTGGTGTAGATCAGCCAGGCAATCAATAATATGATCAATAGAATGCACCTCATTACCATGGAGATACAAGATGGCCAAGCTTGACTCAACTTCTCCCAAATCTTTCAGGCCAGAAAGATCTGATATAGTGTTGTATGATAGATCAAGTTTTACTAGATTACTGTAAAAGAAATAAAACAACAGTGATACACTTCATACATTTGAGTCATGTCACCACAAATATTACTATTTTGTGCAACTGTTACTAAATTTTACCAGACGTCAAGACCACAAAAAAACCTGTCAACAACTTCCCCTTAAAAACATTCAAAACCCTAACCATCATAACATTTGTGAACTTCCAATTAATATTTGACCTTCCAAAGTGGACTATAGCTGGTTAATAATGTAACTTGAAATAAACAAAGTTTTAAATAACAGAATTTGCAATCAGAAGCATGTTCACACCAAGGTTTTTACTGAAATCTGTCAATACGTTCCCAATGACAATGATTAATATATTCAAAATATACATATGTAACAACATTAATTAAATCTTACTGCAACGTTTCCAAGCCTTCAACAACACCAATTCGATTACAGGAAAGGTTTAAATATTTTAAGGAAACCAAACTTTCAAGTCCTGTGATCCTTTCGATGTTGTTTGACGAGAGATCGAGGTATTTCAAGTTTCGCAGTAAATTCAGTCCCTCTATTTTCTTTAGTAAATTACAGTGTAAATTCAGCGAGATCATTGATGCATGAAGAGTTAGCTGTAGAATGGATGTGATGTTTGCATCTATCAAACAAAGTTCACTGGGAGTTTGAGCTATTCTTGTCGACATGTTTGTTAATTCACAGAAATCACAGCGTTATCCAGCTCCACACAAATACAGGATGGATCGTCATAGATCATCTCACTCAAGAGTAACTGATTAATTTCAGTTTCACAACCCATTTTAGCTTGATTTATTTATCTTTATAACTCAAAAAATACAAAACAACTTTCAAGAAAAATAAACATTGTACCATCCCAGAATTCGATTTAAAATCCTCACTCTGGTAGAAATATAACTCTCAACAATTTAAAACATGGCGCCTCTTGTAGGGTACGTCGGGACAGGATCGGGATCACCAGTGCCGTATTGGTACTATTAGGGATAACGACGATAACTACACGAAGTGGAAATTTATTATTCCTATAGGTCACGAGAGTCAATCGTGGGTCGACCATATATGCTTTCCTGGTGCAGACCTTAAATTTTATTATTTTAATCAGCAATACGTCCTACTCATTAACCTCAAAAGATTTTACTAGAAAAGGCGAAAGTCTAATATTCTATTTACCTTATATTTCTTGTTAACTTTATTTAGCAATGTGCCCTAATGCGAGCTATTTTATTTCTTTCACACTTTTTCTAAAACCAGATGATTTTACTTGCCAATGGCATTATGGCGCCTTATTTACCAGGCTATTCTTGTCTGTCTTTTCGTTATCCTTTTGCTTCCGTCAGATCACCTGGAAAGGCTATACGTACATTTAAGAGTGGGAGAAACGATTAACACGCTGTTTCTCACTAAGACTGTTGAGCCCAGGTTAATCAATCAAGGTTGGTTATGGTTAATATTTGGATATTGGGTGACTGCCTGTCTGGAAAAAAAACATGCTCTGGTCTTGTTAAACAAATAGATCTAATCATGCTTCGAAGAATTTGCGCACAGTTTCAACAACTCAGGTTCAAAGTGCGGTTTGGATTGGTATGTAAAACTTATTTGATCACCTTTATTATTGCTTTCATTGGCCAATAATAAACAATCCCCAAAAAAGGTTGTCAATAAAAAGATATTTTTGGTCAGATTATCCCGTACAGAATTCTACTTTCAAAACTGCAAGAGAAGAAGGTTTAGTTGAAGATGAAGAAGTAAAAGATATGCGAACGAAATTAATGTAGACATACAGGCAGAACTTTCAAGAATAAATAATCAAGCTAGAGCTCAAATAACAGCGAACGTAAGCTCACGATGTACATCGATAGCATAGATCTATCAAAAAGTCAAGATCTCTAACCGTTCTAATCAAACATTCTAATCGCAGTATGGACAAGATTTAAACCAAGAAGTAGAATTATTCTTCTCCTTCATTTGCAAGAAATCGAGTTGCGTGACGCATATAGCAAAAAATTATAATTGTAACCACATATCAATTAAATTAAATCATTTAAAAACATACGAGACAAAGAGTAAAACATAATTGTTGATTACTCAAAACCATATTTGACTTTATTTTGTATCACTCAGTTCAATTTCCGTTCATTTCCGCGACGTAAACTATCTTAAATATGTTATAGCAGACATGTGTGACGGAAGAGCTTCTAGAAACGACAAAACACAGTTTGTTTTAAACTTTGTATCTCCAAGTCAATCTAAAATCAATATTTCTTCTCCTTGCCACCTGATGAAAATGTTTTCCTGTTATTTCAATAAACAGTGCTTTTGTTGTAATCTTATTTGTGTTTTCCGTTTTGAAATTTAAAATCCTTTCTCGCGTTCCTTCTTTTCACACCAAGTACCTTAGGATAAAAAGGAAAGCTTATTTACACAGTGTCACCAGGGTGAAAGTTTATTGCTTTATTTATCATAAATTATGATAATTATCGACAGTTGTATTTGGTTAATTCATAGATGCAACTGATCATAGCCAGTAGAGTAGATGGTCTGGAAGCTTGTTAAAAATTCAATAGAACTCATTATCTATGTTGATCTCAGTTTATGCAAACTTTGTGCACCTTCGTCATCACGTGTCAATTGTATTTTGGGACGACCAACAGTGCTTTAAATCTCCATTGTTCAAACTCATGAATGAGTGCTTTCCTGAATCATTCTTATTGGTTGTTTACCTCAATATTCAACAGACACGTGATCATGAAGGTACACAAATTTGGAGCTTTGGTGACGTCATAACAGTGAAAATCCACATACACAACAATATATGAACCATACACACATACCGTCTATTTAAAGTGATTTCGTTCAGTTACGACAAAGTTATGGAGATTTAGCAAAAATGCTATGCATGCGTTCATGTTATGACGTCACAACATATTAGGCACTAAATTTGCATATTACGAAAACTTCAAAACTTATCATAATTTGAGAATACATGTAAGTCATGGGAGCAAAAAGCTGTAAAAGAAGTTCCTATATATGATTTTAAGAGTTCTTTCAATTTTTCCTGTTGTCGTACTTTGAGATTCACCACGGGACGCGCGTAGGACGAGCTGAAAAATAATGTGTATAGTATTTTATGTATTCTGAAATTATTAATTGCACTTGGACTGCTTAGCTAATCTCAAGTTAAGAAATTATTTAATGTAACGAATTAGCTATAGGTTTACAATTTCTACACCTCAGGTATCTATCGTCGTGGAAGGCAGCCGTGAGCTCGCCACCGCTGAATGGGCAACGGATAGATTGGAAATTTAAGTGGTAACTGTTTGTGAATTAATAAACTGATACCAGTTCTTTTTTATGTAACTGCACTACAGAACAGAATTGAAATCATATGATAATATATGCTAACCACTTTTCGCATTCTTCTGGAATCTAAACTTTTACAAAACTAGTACATAGCTAATATTCTAACAATATAGAAGTGTGGATATAAAATACCTTATTTCTTACAATGGATTAAAACATTGTACGTTATAACATTCGGCAATATTGGGTGATATTGGAAATATTTTAGTTAGACGGCATTAAACCCAATAGTAAAGCTACAAGCTAAGACGTTTATGGATGGCTTTAACCTTAGGAGTAAAACCAAACATTTCAACTCCGAGAACAACCTACTGGGTGGAAACAAAGGTACCAGGGGCAACAAGGAGCACTCCTGTTGATGAGTGTTTAAGCCCTAACGTAAAAGTCACTAAATTATTAAATAAAAAAATTAAATCAGTATAAAAAAGATTTTTAGAACATGAAAAATATAATAACCTTCAAAACAAAACCGTCAACAGATAAAATCAGATACTTATCTCGGATGCAATTTTAATTTGTGTGGACAACCAGTCCAAGAGCGAGCCTTAAGCGGGTCGGAATATTTCATATTTAAATGACAGTAAAAAAAACATGTAATCAGCCGTAATAAGTTTTATAGCATTGGCCAATCTTGATGTAACTAACGAAAAACAAAATTAAAATTAGGTTTGTGATTAATAAGTTGGGTCTGAAATGTTAAATATTTAAAATCAAGCAAAAACTAATGTTCTATATACATTGCTCTACCTTCTAGCCAAGTGTTCAAATAAAATCAACAATGAAAAGGTTTTTGATGTGAATTAAAGAAAATGTCGGTAAGGAATATTGAACGAGTATAAAAATATCAAGAATAATACATCAACTCACGATAATATGATATTTTTTTGAAGTGTTGCTGAGATTACATGGGATATCGTATTCATTATGAGAAATGACATGTTTCGAAACATATGCCATAGGCACACAAACAAATTAAGCTCATGATAAATATTAATTAAATGAAACAACAATATCTTTAAATTGTTATTACAACAGATTGAAAAATGGCAGCTTTGCGCGTGTCCAAAAAAGACTTTTATTCAGCAGACCAGAACCATACAAGTAATAAGAATTAATTCTTCGATCTTCTGACACATTCTAAGAATCTCATCTTTAAAATGCCTATAATAAGGCTAAAATTCTTATTTGATCTTTATCATGTCAAAACTTGGTTTGCTGTTATCAAAGCTTGATTTTGTGTTTTTAAATCACATTTTTACACAAAATTTACACAAGAGCGGGGTCTGTTTTAACATTAAGCTGTTTTGTTCGACCATGATTGACGGACTGCCACATTTAATTTCAAAATACAAAGTCTATACCCGAAGTTTTATAATCCGATTTACATGATTTAGTTTTTTAGTTTCTCAAAGTTATTTGCAAAGCTTTACAAATTGTTAAAACAACGATTGTTTAGGCACTCGACTGATGGATGGGACGAGATTTGCGTATCCAATTATCAATAATCAAACAGCAACACCACAAAAAACGCGCGCGCGCGCGTGTGTGTGTGTGTGTATGTGTGTGTATGTGTGTGTGTGTGTGTGTGTGTGTGTGTGTGTGTTATTCTATAAACGCTAACAAGAAGTTTAGAAAAATAAGTTTTGACTAAGTTATTTTTTCTATTCATAATAATAAATCTAAAATCTGATTCGAAAGATTAAAAAACATTGGTAATTAGTTCGTCTTGCAGAAATAACTCATTAAAGTCCAAATGATAGAGGATTTTTCTTATTTCATTTGAAACAACAAAGTAATTATTTCAGTTGTAGTTTTTTGTTTCTCGAGCCCTGCTTTTGAAACATTTTGCTTTTGTTGATGATGAGTTTCAATCACAGTCACATCACATCACATATACATTTAGTCGTATACATAATAAATTCTCAATTAAAAATCTGTTGTGTTTATTATTAGCCTGTTATTATTAAATATGATCACTTGAAAACTAGGTTGCTGTTCTGAATGTAATATACACAGAAAGATCTTTCCAAGTGATGTCGTTAGCTAGGACCAAAAATACACCCGCTTTGCTAAATTAGTTACCATATCAATCATACATACGTGATGTCATAGTAGCAAAAACTCATTATCAACCAAAGTAAAATTTTTAAAACTGAATATATGAACGCAAAAACCTAGAAGCAGTTACTTTGTCATTTTAAACGTTCTTTCAAATATACTCCATAGACACCAGGGACCGGTTGTTTAACGCTCTGTTAGCTTAACCCTGGGTTATAAGTGATTCGTTGAGAAGCAAAATTATTGTAGCCTGCTTTGTTGAAACATTGTTACTTTTTATCAGAACTGTTGTGTTCAAGTGTTAGTTATGCTGTCCATTTCAAATAGAAACGGTAAAGTAAAACCACTGGTTAACGTCGAACTCTGGATTAATGCCAACCCCCCTTTGGACAACAACTCAGAGTATAACAAATTTCATTTATAACTTTTCCTTATATCTCTTTGTATTGCGATACTTTAGCATGTGTTACGTCAGTGAGAACATCTCTGACGTCATGTGCGGGTACAGAATTTAGCCAACTTAAAATATCTGCTCTACCTTCAAATTTAATCCAATTTAATCGAAGCGAAACGTATAGGAACTCTTAATAAAACCAAAGAACATCAGACTAACAAGAACAGAAATGTAAAAATATTTTTAATCATTGAAAATAATTATCTACCCACGTAGACCTGATGTCAGAGACCCTATTTACATTTTGAAATAAATGAAATATGATTAGAACATAAACAAAATGGAGGAAAATTGTAAAGTATTACCCATTCACCGACGGGTTCTCAAGTATGGGACAAACTAGATTTCCATTGCCAATATCCTTCATTTAGGACGTGTTGTTTTTACAAACCTCGTGTATATAACGTATGCATGTCAGTATTACGCTGTTAGCCGGAAAGAATATCCTCGCTAACTCTTGAGAAACTCGCAAACATTTTCAACTACTGTTGCCTATACAGTCCACAATTTACAGACTACTAAATGTTTTAAACAGTACAACGGTACTAAGTTAAACAGTACAACGGTAGCATTGCGATTCAGATGGTAAACTAACATCACGTAATGTACTTGCTCATTTCACTCTTATTCTCGAGTTCTCAGTATATGACATGTAAAATCCGATTTGTCAGATTAAACGTTTACAAATTCATTTATTAAGTTTTACATTGTTGGCTGTGTTGATGTTGATGTTGATGTATACTGTTCTCAAAGTTTTAAAAGCCCGAGGCAGGAATCGAAATATCCGCGTCATTCCAACTGGTAAACAGATATTCTAACTACAAACTTATCGAGGTCTCGTGGTTTAGAATTCAGTACATAGCTAATAGATAGCTCAGATAACGTCTTACTATAAATGTAACATCAATATATTCCGGCTATCGAGTGAAGTTTCCCGCGCATGACGCACATGCCTCAAATTTAATTTTGTTAATATCTTCACATGTACTTGGAAAACTGTCCTCGTTCAATCTTGATGGAGAACATCTCAAGGACGCACAAAACACGACACCTTCGGTCATGGCTCTGTAACAGCCAGAAAATTATGATGTTGGACAAGTGTTATTTTCGCACGAAACACCGTTATGGAGGATAGAGATCAATGTAACATAATTAACATATTGTTAGATATCTGTCTAAAACTAATTAACATTGGATAAAACTCACTTTCTTATGTGGAGCCAACACAAACATTTTACGCAAAATTTTAGTTCTGCGCGTGCGGTAGAAATTACCTCATTCATTTACTCAATCGCTGAAAATTCATTTTGCAATTCAACAGACTGTGCTGTCTATACGTAACGTAAGCAGCCTGTGATTGCTGGTACTTGGTAATTTAAAATTGCTCGTTACGTCCATATGAGTACGCCCCCATGTCAACTTTCATCACTCAAGCTTTTCGAAGTTTCTTTAATTTAATAAACGAGGGAGAAAGGCAGATATAAACGCTCAAATAGAACAGACGTAACATCTGTGCTCTTAAACAAATCTTCAGAAGAGCGGTACATGTCTAACAATCGGCTCTGTGCTGTTTTTAAGTGACACTGCACGAGGATTTGTTGCAATAGCAAATTACATTTAGAACACAGATGACATCGCAAATGACACAATGCGTACAAAGGGGTACTTTTATATGCTGCTCTGTGGGTGATTCTCTAAGATGAACCAGGCTTAAGCAAAAGAGACACTAACCAATACACCGATTGTCGCGTTCTGTTGCTGTAACAAATGGCCGTGCAGTGGTACATAAAGATAATTGTTTATTTAAAACAAAAATAGATCCTTATGAATCGTTATCGTTTAATGTTGCAAAATAAAACAAAGTAAAATTATCAGACATAAATTTTTAATACCCACGAGTTCTTGACATGTATATCAAACATACAAGAACAATTTCCTTTGCTTTTGTAATGCCACCAGCAATTATCATAATCATTGCCATTGAGTTTGGCTATGGTTCTTTAATAATTTCGAAATAAGATTAAATGTTATTATTTCAACTCTAATAAATCATGGTTAGTTCCAATGGTATATACTTGCGTTTTATTTTATACTAAACAAACGAACTTCAGATAACTGTATTAAATAACTGATTTTATAGGTCAAGTTCCCAAACAAATTATACAATTGTGTTGCTACCTGGTTGCATGCTGCTTGAGTACCGTTCCTATGACGATCAAGACACCCCAAGAAGCGGCGTGAACAGCTGCTGTTTGAATGTTGATGTATTGCATTATGTAACTCAAATTCCCATTTGCGATCTTAATCTATAATGAACTCGATATTTACGTTCAGCATGCTGATTACAGAGGCATATCACCAGATTCACACTCTAAGCCCTTGTATAAATAATATGCGTGAAGGAGCTGGCGTCGCGACTGTAATTGCAACTGTCCACCATCATTCATTTTAATAAAAACCAATTAACGAACTCAAATGAGTGAAACGTATAAGAAACGGTTGACGCATTCGCCAAATGGCATCGTCGACATCGCGGTAATCCAAAATTTAATCTCTTAACTCAGTGTACAAAAGACCGGTACAAGCATTGGGGAGCACTCTGGCAACACTTCTCTTTATAAGTTTATTCTTCTGGTTAGAATTCATCGATACGGTTTTCCTCCTTGATATGCCACACCGCCTGAGGTGAAAAACAAAGAATATCGTCGAGATATGTTAATTACCTGAGATGTTCAAATGTTTGGATAGTGTGAAGTTGAATGCGTGGTGGTATTTAATTTAAGCGTGAAGCCAGACAGTCGACCAATTTATTATTGGTCTTGAAATGTAACGCTGGTATTAAGTAATGATTATGGTTTTTACAAGCATGTGTGCCGGTCTTCTTATGTGTTCTTAACGATGGCTTGTGTGTTTGTTATTGTTTGCTTGGTGTTATTCTTCCACAGTCGCGCTACGGTCACTGGCGGCCAGGAAGAGCCAACACAATCGACCCAAAAGCGAAATCAAGATTTGGATTTATTACTGATGTTCAAAGACTTCGTCGAGGGACAACTTATAAAAAACGGCTGTACGGAAAACTATGAGCTCTCAAAGGTGAACACGATTGTGTCTGATTACAGCCTGTGGGAGCGTGAGGTAAACCTAGCGAACAACATAGCTAACTATCTAACGTCCATGTGGCCCTACAAAAATACCCAAAATTATTCGCTGGTCGAAAATGCAGCTACAATGTACGCACTAGTCAGATCTATCGTTGTTTCTTCAGACTATGTTTATGGCTCATTTATATGCTTTGGACAAGATCGGTTTAAAAGTCAACAAAGATTTTGTCCATATGCTTATAAAGACCAGAAGAGTGAGAACCGGGTACGTGTATTTGACCAAGGCGCCAAGTACGATTACTTAAATGAGCAGATGGAAGACAATGGTTGGTGGAAGAAAGCAGAAAAGGTTAGGAACAAAAGCAAGCCAAGGAAAAGCATCGACTATTACGATGTTGATTTCAATACCGGATATCGGGAGTCAGCAGACGGGCATACACCGAACAATAGCAGCTTTTTCAATGTATCAAGCAGGATCGTTTCAACAAATGATGGTGCGTGGACTACTTTATATTACAATTGTTTCGGAGGCGAGGCTTGGGTGATGAGCTACCTGGTGCCATTTTACAACGAAAATATGACATTTTTGTAAGTATATTCATTGTCTTGTTTTATGATGGAAACTCCGTCATGTTTACTATACCGTGTGATAATCAAACACGCTCAGAATTTCCATGCGGCTACATTTTAGTACACTTCATCCAATTTAGTTTTATGTGAACTAACTTAAAAGAAATTACTTTCAGTAACAGAAATCCCGACTGGTAAATATTTGATTTGAATGGGTTTTTTTCTAGAAAGGTGTACCGCATTTCCCTAGCCCTTCTTCAGGTTATTTAATCGAATAGTTTTTAAGAATTTGTTATTGCATGACGTGTAGCTAAGAAACGCGGTTGCCAGAAAAGCATCCTGACTTTTTAACAATCTGCGCAACCTTTTGCCGGACAACGAGATATAGTGAGCGCAATCAGCAAAAGTTAAAAGACGGGGTCTTGAATTTCACTTTTAGCGAAGACTAGAACTATAGGTGTGTATTGTTAAGATCGTTATCTGCAACATAAATTAATATTTATATTAACAACTGGAATATATTCACTATACAGTGCAATGAACCATGTTAAAAAATGATATTGGTTTTGTAGATTTTTAAATATCATGTTGAGCTGGTAAATTAAAAGGCAAAATTCTCAATGGGATAAAAAGTATATCTTAATTCTTAATATTCAAACTAATTTACGACCTTTGGTAATCATTGTTAGCAAAGAACAATA
>JAOBAZ010034673.1:0-12736 GCA_026546875.1 Pteroeides caledonicum | reverse complement strand
TGTCTGTCTGTCTGTCTGTCTGTCTGTCTGTCTGTCTGTCTGTCTGTCTGTCTGTCTGTCTGTCTGTCTGCTTGTCTTTCTGTGCGTCTCTCTATTTGTCCACTTGACTAGCTAGCTGTCTGTCTCGTACCCAATTTTCATACCCACTTTTTACACTTTTCTTTTTCTTTCCGCAATCCACATGATTTAAATATTTTTTATTTATTTACAGAACTCACCAAAGACCTAATCACTCCTGTTGATATTGACTTACGTTATTACAATCACTTGGTCAGTAGCATTCCAGATGAAAGTATGAGTGTTCCCATCATTCTTCACTGTCTTCTTGAACAGGTATAATTTATATTCACAACAATTTACAATCTGTCATTTTTAAACTTTGCTTCTAAGTGTTGAACCAAATCATACTCTCTTTTTTGTCATTTTTCATTAGGTAGTTTCTTTGGTTGACCATACTAATCCAATGGAAAAACAACTTCCCCCTAGAGAAGATGGATTAGACCATGAGTTAGCCGCTCATATTAACTCCAAAACTGCTGAACTTGCTCTATCGTCTGAAGAAAAAGAGGTTTTGATTGTCCTTTATTTGTTAACTCTTCAGTGTTTAATTGCAAGTGTGAACGCTGAATTGGCTATAACCAGCCAATTCAGTGTGTTTATTGGGTAACGTTTACTGTAGGGTTCAGTCAATTCAGCATGTTTATTGGGCAACGTTTACTGTAGGGTTCAGCCAATTCAGCGTGTTTATTGGGTAACGTTTACTGTAGGGTTCAGCCAATTCACCATGCGTATTGGGCAACGTTTACTGTATGGTTAAATTACCACATGCGCAATGCCATGTGCGCGGGCACAAAAACTTTCGACTACTAAATATATACTTTTCACAAGGGCTACTCCGTTTCCGACCACAGTGGCTCTTCTGTATACATTTTATTCTGTGGTTCAAACCATGTCAAAAGTGTCATCATCTTTGACATTGTACAACTGTTTGAGCTGTTGAACACATCCTAGACATTCTCTACGATCAACAAAAACAGAATGATGAATGATTTTTTAGTCTATTTGCCGTTCCCAGGAACTTTTATTTTTTACCAAGAACTCGTTTTGATGAATTGCGATTTGTTTTTAGACAACTTTATGGGTGAAAATAACTTGATCGGGAGTGAAATATATTTGTTTGGCCACGCTTTTGAGCTGTAACAATTTTATATATTTTTACCAATGGTTAAAACTAAATTTTTATGTTCTAATTATCAGATGTTATTGGAGAAAGACAACAAGCAAAAATGTCGTGTGAATATGACAGTACCTCAAGTACTTGATTACAATGATCAACTGGCGCAACGTTTATGTTATTTAGAAGATCTGACCATCATGGATGGTTTAGAAACAGAACTTGCCATGTTAGATATAACACCACCAATAGTTTGTCGGAGATTTCCATATAGAAGTGAAGCTGATTTAATGGAGAATAAAACAAGGTTCCATCAGTTGATTCAACATTGCGTCCTGGGGCACCCCGACGAAGTATCACGAGTTTTGAAGAACTATACATTCGAAGGTACTCTAAAGCGTTGTTTATACGAGCAATTTTTATGTAACGGTGACGATCTCTAGTTGGTCGTACAGATGAGAAAAACTAACTAATTCTGAAAAAACGCCACCCTTGTGTAAACGGGGCTTAACAATAAACATTTAAAACATTGG
The DNA here is from genome assembly GCA_026546875.1 of Pteroeides caledonicum. Lineage (NCBI taxonomy): Eukaryota > Metazoa > Cnidaria > Anthozoa > Scleralcyonacea > Pennatulidae > Pteroeides > Pteroeides caledonicum. The sequence goes on along the minus strand of JAOBAZ010034673.1, from coordinate 11,029 downwards.
TTGAAAAAAGGCCACATTTATATATTTACAGATTTTCATATGTAATCATTCGTAACCTATGTAGCATCGCAAGGGTTGCTTCTGTTTTCAGATCATTTCTTGATGTTGAAAATGCTAAAACTTACAAACTGTCCGATCACAAGAGTCGATCCTATGTAGACTTTTAAACATGTTCCACTTTCAAATATTAATACATGTCCATATATGTTTTTACATGTACTGCATAGAATGAAAGCCTCAAACGATTTTACAAAACCTATTTCTCTTATACTACATATGATTGCTCTGCCGGACTAGGTTTGTAAAGGGCATCGTGCCGTTTCACGTTGCAACTTTGGTACGGATTTTTTAAACGGTTTAAAAAAATAACCGTATTAAATAAACATTTTGTAAGGATGCCAATTAAGAGTGTCGATAATAAATATATAATTACAATAATTATTATAATTATTATAATTATTATAATTATTATAATTATTATAATTATTTATTTTCAAAAAGTAATATAATAAAAAGTAATCATATCTTGTAGGGGTGCCAATAAAAAGTGTCGATAATAATGGTGATATTCGTGAACCTTGTGAAGTGGACAGAATATTTTGTTCATATAACAATCCTTGGGATGATCCATATTCTGATTTAACCAAGTATTTTGCTAGCATCAATTGTAGCGATGGTGGTGCTCGTCCACACACCGCTGCTGTTCACCTGGTATCGTTTAGAAATCTCGATCAGTGGTCTTATATTGAACATTTTGATAAAAATACATTGGCACAGGTAACCTGTTCACCTTTAGTTTACAAAAAATTGATCACCAACATCATCCTCAATATCTTCCAGTTTCACATAAACATTTCATTTTCTTTTGATTAGCAATAATATAGTAATAAACGATAGGCTTGATCTTAAATCTGTTTGGTGGATGTAATCAAGTGGTATAGACGTATAGCTTGCATACCACATAGGCGGAAAAGTAATGGTCGGTAACACGACGTGACTACGCCATTTGATTACATACACCAAAATGACAATCGCACACGACAAATCGTATTGTGTAAACCGGCCTTTAGGGACGTTTTTCTCTCCTGCTTCCCTGTGATGTTTACCTGTGATTTTTTTCTTCATTTTTTCAGGTGTTCAACGAAGTTCGTCATACTCTTCCTTACTTTGATACTTACTACCATAAACAAGATGATACATTACTAGTTATCTTTCATAATCCCGTTGGTCCTCAGCTACACAGTCGCAGCACATGGAATGTCCGTCTTCATTCCAATGTCGGCTTTCGTAACTATCTGGAACATGTTAAAGAAAGAATTTCAGACTGGACAAGACAACAAGAGTTAATAGAAGATGAAACTAATCAAGTACTCACTCCAGTTGTACCGACACCAGAGCCACCCCAAATACAAGTCAAGGTATATAATGTTTTTTTTATTTACTTTGTTTTATCTCTGGCCATTGTGTTTTATTAAAAAATATTTCGTTATGTATTCTAATTTAAGACTGGTAGTCGTTATGGTTTAAAAACCAGGGCTGAGATTGCTGCATTAAAAGCTGAAGAGGAGGATAAAGGAAAGAAAAAAGGAGGGAAACGAAGTGTTCGTTCAAAAAGTGGAAAGAGGAGTCAGGGTTCGAAACAAGGAAGTGCGGAAAGGAAAGGTACTATATCGATAATTAGTTGATTGTTTAGTTGATTGCTTGGTTGATTGTTTGGTTGATTTTTTGGTTGATTACTTGGTTGTTCGGTCGGTTGATTGGTTGCTTGGTTGATTGTTTTGTTGTTTGGTCGGTTGGTTGATTGGCTGGTTGGTCGGTTGGTTGGTTGGTTGGCTGGTTGATTGGTTGGATAGTACAGCAGGTCGATTAGTTGGTTAGCTAATTGGTCGCTCGATAGCTTGGTCAGTTGGTTGCTTGATAGTTTGATCGGTTGGTTGGTTGGTTGGTTTGTTGTTTGCTTATTCTGTTGGATGGTAGCATAGCTGACCAGTTGGTTACTGTTAAATCTATATTTAGGCAGTCCACACAAAAATAGAGCAACATCCAGTTCTCATAGTCGTGGTAACAAAACAAGCAGAACAAAAGTTGGACAAGAAATTGAACCTGAACCTGAAATGAAAACTGAAGACGCCGAGGAGAAACACTACGACTTCCTTGGTTATGACGTAGGTGATGACCTCATTCATGTGACTGGCGTCCAGACCTCAATGTTTCCCTGTGATGGCGGTCAGATCCGTGTTGAGAAGACGACGTTTGTTCACAGACCAAGCACGGTGAGCACTTCGGTCTACAAGGATGGAAATATTTTGAAACTACATTTTCTTGAGCCTACGGAGGAAATTGTTGTTGAGAAAGAAGACAAAACCCCAAGCAACATGGATTTCAAAGAAAACATTCAAAAGAGGGAAGCTTTAATAGAAAATCAACTTAGCGATGATGTCTTGGAGAAAAGTGAATTTGAAGAAAACGAGAAACAAAGCGAGGCTCAAGTTGAAACTAAACCAGTGTTTTGTAAACATGGTTCGTTTGTTGCCACACTTAACGATGGGATGACCATCTCTACGAGTGGTTTTGGTAACCAGGGGTTACCACCATTACCACAGGCCCACGTTTGTCAAGTTGAGAATGGTGCGAGTGACCAACATCCACCAGCTGCTGGTGCCGACACTAGTCCACCACCGAAAGCTTCGTCACCTAAATCACGGAAAAAAAATGACGAAGAAGCGAAACGACTGGAAGAAGAACAAAGAAAAGCCGCGGAAGTGGAAGAAGAAGCTGGACGAGTGAAAGAGGAGGAAATAGTACAAAAGAATCCTTTCCATGAAATATTTATTACCTGTCCAGATGGTCTTCATGTTTCCTACCAAAATGATGATAGTTTTTCCAGTATGGTTGGTGGAGTTGTGGTACGTCAGCGGTATCCCGTCATGTCACGTGGTCTACATGATTGCGAGGCCGTGAGACGGAAGATTACTTCAGAAGAGAAGTCAAGGTGTATTAGAACTGATGGAACTATAATTAAGGTAAACGGCAAATGGTTTAAAATAAAATATTCTGGTATTCAATGTTGTCTTAAATCGTCGCAACTTGCAGCACCTCACAACAGGGGGTTATTCAATGTCTATCTGGCCGGGAAAGTACAGAATTTTTCTAAGGGGCTCATCAGTCAAATGTATATTTTATCGTTTAACAATATTACAGTACGCTCGTTGTTTTTGAATATTGTGCGTGTACCAGATGATGTTGGAAGATGTCCACCCCTTACAACCTCAAAAAACATTCTTCTAGTATAACTTTGACCCATTTCCCCAGGAGGGTTTCCCTGCGTGAGTAAAATCCTCTGGAGTTGGCCAGAGTAAAACGCTATTAACTTTGTGACTTTATATACCGGTCTTTCTGTTGTACTTGGTTTTAAATTAAAATTAGTTCTATACTTAAGGTAAACTGATGTTTTCCTTGTTGTAGATAATGATGGATAACTCCGTACAAGTGCTATACCCAAATGGAATGACCAGTACATGTTCTGTTTTCCCAAGTCAATTGCTACAGTATGGCGAACGCTCAGAACTATTAAATCAACCAGTTCATCGTAATATACCAACAAATACATTATCTAAAGATGACGAACCTGGTGACCAGCATGAAAATGTTCCTATTTTACAAGCTGAATGGACCACAATTACATGTGATGGTGAAAAGTTTGTTCAAAATTTAGATGGTAGTAAAACTAGCCTTGAGCCGGTCAGATTATCTGTAGCCACATGTCCAGTAACTGATCAGGTAGGTTTATTCAAAGTGTATCTACTACACTCGTAAAATCGCACAAGTTACAACAAGCCCGTTATCAGCTTGCTACAAGTCGCAGTAACAAGCCGCATGCGAGATGGGTTCGCAAACCTTGTTCCAGACTTGTTGACAAATTACAGCAACTTGTTATCATGTTGTTAACAAGTTGTTTAATCCTTCAACCTTGTTACAAGTTGTTCTAACAACTTGATATCATCCCACAGCCATCCGCTTATTAGCGCGATTCAGATTTGACTTCCACTACCACTACCGATACCTCCCAGAATTTCATTTCTTATCTGATTGGTTAATCGCTTGTATTAAACTCATATGATTGTTAATGATCCCTAAATGGTAGCGGTAGTGGTAGTCAAGTCTGAATCTCTGTAATAACAACTTGAAATCCACAAGCCTGTAGCAACTTGACGAACAGCCTTGTTTCAACGTGATAACCAGCTTACGCTGAGCTTGTTCTGCCTGACCATTTGTACTCCTGATTTTTCATTACTACCATGTTTTCTCTTTACGTCTTTCATAGATCTACAAAACCCGAGAGGACAATGTTATTACAGTGATAAGACCAAACGGAACACAAATTGTTGAACATTCGGATGGTACTCGCATCACAACTTTTTACGAACACGTCCAAACTGAAATTGTTGCCGCTGACCAAGAAACTGGCGAAGAAGCTAAATACGAGTCGCAACTGTGTCGTTTTGTTAAAGTGGAGTGCGAAGGTTTTGCGACAGTTGTAGTTGATTGTGTACATGGCTGGGCTGAGACATTATTTGGTAATGGTAGTAAAGTGAAGACATTACCTAATGGAAACAGTGTTTTGAGAAAAACAGATCATTCTCAACTTCATTTTGATATTAAAGGTATAAATGGATTACTTAAGGCCCATTTACAATACACGATACGATTACTTATGTGAGATTTATATCCTGGCGCGTGTGATTGAGTGAGCAGAGAAAAAGGATCACGTTTTAGACACGCTATTTGTTGTCGAGTTGAGAACGATGACGTAGCACTGATTCTCATACGTCAGGATTCGAATCGTATACAAACAATCGTATCATGTAAATGGGCCTTTAGTTGAACATTTTCTTTCCCTTTTGCCTTCGTTGATGCACGAGATCTTTCCTTGGCAAGTGAAACAACCTGGGGTTAACTACTCAAGGAATTAGTAAATATCAGTCATGATGGTGAAACAAGATGTTTAATTGTAATTTACTTTCACACCTACCAATTTACCTCGACAAGTAAAATAGTTTGGTATTACTAAAAGCAGTGGCGGTTTTAGAACCAGGCCAGAATAGATTAGAGATGCTAGCCATTTTAGATACTCCATTGTTAGGATGTGTGTTTTTTGTGGATTGTTTAACCAACAGGATTGTTATCAAGGTGTTTTGATGCCAGCTATGTATTATTTATTCTGACTTCTAATTCCGCCACAGAATCGAAATAGAATACTAAAGGAAACTTTGTGGAAGCGTCAACAAGACAGTTTTTAAAATTATCACCGCTACAAGTCTGTCCTTGACCAGTAAAATAGTCTGGTATTACCGAAAGAAGTCAAAGTCAGAGTGTTCACAAGTTTTCAAACCAGAAACTTTTTCCTAAATTAATGTTGTTTTCTCTTGCCTTTGTTGTTCCAGGTAATATTGTATATGTCCCCCGTCAGTTACCAAGCAACGACAATGATGACGTGAATCTAGCAAGTTTGATAGCTAGTTCCCAGGCCTGCTCTGGTGTATACATTCTACGTACTACGTCACAACGTTGTTGTGAAATGACTGATGGACGAGGGAACATGTTTACAGCGTTTACCAACGGTGAAATTAAGATTGACCAGGCACCAGAAACAACCAGCTCGGAGTCGACAACTCTAAAAGGTAGGTGTGTGTATCTAGGCATATTTAGGGGATACTTGTGGTTACCACACTTACGTCTCACGACTAACCAAACACGCTACCCATTAGGTTAATTGGCACACTTGTGACACTTTAACTTTTAATGATCAATGTAGCGAAAAACACCAGAACTTTTAATGCAACATTTTCAAGCTGGTGTATTTTTGTGATTTTTTGGTTTCATTAACAATTTAAATGTTTATTTGCCTTTATCTTTGTTAGATCAGCAATCTAGTCCCGTTGAAAAAAAATGCGAGAAACTTTTTGAAGCGTTGTCCAATGTTCCTCTAACTCCTCATCGGCTACGTTTCTTTGTTCTAAACAGAGACGGTTCAGGTTATGAGCTGTTACGAGAACAAGATGTGGACGATTATCTCACAGCTGCTGAGAATGATCCTAACAGTGCTGTGTTAAGAACCCCAGTAGAAGGCCATCCAGGGTTGAATGGCATTACTGTACTGAAACCCTTCACAGGTTAGTCCATTTATTAGGCAAAATAGTAAGTTAAAAGAAAAGAGATGAAAAGAAAACGTGATCTCCCAATTTACTTCACAATTTCTTCCATGTGAAAGTAAACGTGAAGTAAATTGTGTAAAAGTAAAAAGAAGTTAAAATGAAAGGTGAAATAATAATAAAGGTATAATAACTTAGATTTATGTTTTTTTCTATTCAAGGTGGTGTTGGGAAAACTTGGTTGCTTAGCAAAGATGAAAAAATTTTGATTCCAGAAGGATTACGTGAAAGAGATTTCAAATCATTTCCACGTACGGAATTTAAGAAAACTGGTCCAGTGTTTGGTAGAACGGCAGGTAAAGTGTTTTCACCTATGATGAGTCAACCTTGTACCCAGGCTCTTTGTTCTGACGCCCCTCGTTGCAGCGTAAGAGGAGAGAACCTGGGTACGAGGTTGATGATGAGTTTCACGGGTTATACTAAGGTGTTACAATCTTTATCTTTCAGCTCTTACAGTTTTGTGATAAATTTATTGCCAACTTTAAAACTGTGATGACAGTTCTTTAGTTTGCCTGGTGTAACTTAGGGTAAACATACACAGAGTTGCATGGTGTAATTTTGGGTAAACATACACAGAGTTACCTGGTGTAACTTAGAGTAAACATACACAGAGTTACCTGGTGTAATTTAGGGTAAACATACACAGAGTTACCTGGTGTAATTTAGGGTAAACATACACAGAGTTACCTGGTGTAATTTAGAGTAAACACACAGAGTTGCCTGGTGTAATTTAGGGTAAACATACACACAGTTGCCTGGTGTAATTTAGAGTAAACATACCCAGAGTTGCGTGGTGTAATTTAGAGTAACAAATTGTTTGGTGTAACTTAGAGTGAATATGCACGGAGTTTCTGCGCGGAGGTGTTTGCGCGGGGATGGACCCCGTAGAAAGTACTTCATATGCCTACGCAGTCCGTAAACGTCTTTGGTAAGCTGTCTAGCTGACCTGACCGTGAGCAATAGGCCTGGAACTAGCAAGAGGATAGAAATTCATTTTGCCTAATCACTTATATCTTTGCAATTCTTTGATGACATGTGCTGAAACTTAGCTGAAATTATGTTTAATAAACAAAATTTTAAATTTGGGAATGAAATAAAGTATATTTTAAGACAAATTGAGCTGTTTTATTCCAGAAATGGATTTCTATTCAACAACTAGCGCCAGTCCTTTTCCGTGTTTTCAGATCATCTGGGACAGAGCTCGTCAGGCGGTGTTAGTCCACTCATCTGCGTTAGTGAGCCTAAAATGAAAATCAAGTAAAGTTAGCAAAGTTTTGATATTTTACCAATGTTTACATCTTGTTTTAAGGTCAAGGTTTAAACATTGGAAACATGAAGAAGTCTCAAGGAATCACTCCACAATTAACATGCCCCAAAGTCTTAGTATTACGTCATTTGACGCAGCACAAGCCACTGGATATCACTCAACGCCAAACTATGTCAGCGGCCTTTCAAAAATATGGTGACTACGTCATGCAGTGTCAAATGAAGTTGGACAGCCTTCTACCGCACGAACCTCGTGATCGTGAGGAGGTTAAAAGAGCAAACGAATTGACAAGAAAGGTAACAGTGTTAAATAATGTAGGTAGAAAAATATTAATAGGTATCGTATTTCATAATTTATAATCACTTTGTAACACTAGACCAATTATTTTTCACTTGACTACTGAAGATGGCATAAAGAATACGTCGAAACAGGTTTACTTTCAAAAAACTTGTCGTTTTTGTTAAATACGCAATCGTATTCGTGAAAATGATAAACTCATAAATGATAAATACACGCCAAACTAATTCATTTTCAGCTTACGATTTGTAAATATTTTTTATTTGTAGTATCAACCAATAAAATACACAATAACCGACAAGAACGGTAAGTATTGATGGTCAAAGAAAGATCCTGGTCTTCTTCAGTGATCCATGTCGTTTTCTTACCTAATTTACTTACCTTATTTCTTACCTCTTCAATACCTAACCGTCTGTTGGGTCCCTAGCAATCCGCCGTCTGGATCCCTAATAGTCCGCAATGTCCAATAATAACAAATGTGAATTTAATAATACATGTATGATATAAGTCAACTTTGTCGATTAATGGTCATTACGGTAAGGGGTATAACACAACATATCTCTCGCAATCTTTTCCTGATACTCCTCCAGAAGCGTCAGAAAAGAAAACTGGGTCCAAATTTGGTGTTTTTCCAGCACTTTTTATACCTATCTATTAATACAAACCTTTCCTGTTCTCCTTTATTACACTAATCTTCATCTCTTGTTATTTCTAAACGAAAGTACTCAGCGATGAATACATAAAGTCAGTAACACCAGTTGAAGAACCGGTCCCTTCTCCTCCGCTATGGAAGCGTCCTCCAGGGGAATGGGAACGAGACAGAATAGAGCTGGCCAAGTTGGAATATGGTAAACATGCTTTGCGTTTCCAGGAAGTTCCACCATATTTTGAAACATCGCAAGGTAAACAAAGTATTCTAAAACAGCTCTTGTTACGACCCCTGGAGCAATGTTTTAGTTCCCAAAATTTCTTGTGAATTATTAGCAAGCTTGATAGAAACCACTGACCAGCGGTCATAAGAGCCTTTTTCTGTAAATACAATCCAGCTTTCCCCTTTGACAATGAAAGTAAAGCTATAAGTATTTTTCACGTCACAGACAAGCAATGCATTAAGACATTGTTGACGTCGATCGAGGTCTGTGTTGTTTAGTGAAGTTGTATCGATATTTATTTTTAGGTCAAGAGTTTTTAGCCCGATCAAAAAACATGCCAGATATGAAGAAACTAACCGCTGATCTTGATAGACAAGCTTGTCCTGACCCTCGTCCAGTCAGTGAGCTGAGTGAGTCATCAACTCCCATTGACAATGATGTAACTGCAAACATGCAAGGTACGTAATGTTTAAAAGGTGAAACACAATAAAAAAAGTTAGTAACGCATGTAGTCTTTTCACTAATACAATATACGTTAATGGATGTCGCCACTTTCATTATCCGGTGTATCGCAAACTCAAGTCAAAAATGTCCGCCGGTTTAAGAGCTAATGTTGAAACTAGAGACGAGTGAACGGTTAAGTAGCCGCGTCTTGTTGAATATGGAATTTTTCTTATCCAACCCAGTTCAAAGGGTGAACCTCAGGTTTAAATGAATGAGAAATTATTGCATTTTTCGAAGTGTACGAATTGTTTCTCATTTTAGTAAGCAGAAGTAATTCCAAGTCTGTGGACAGTTCTGCGGTTTTAGAAAATTTGGTGGAAAATGATGGTCGTACATCACTGACAGATCAACCTGTTCAAAGTAGTACACCGTTTGCTTCTAGACCTGTTAATCCCACTCCAGCCCAGGCTGCTGGTAGACCAACTCCTGCTACGGTTCGTCCGAACAACCCGACTCCAGCGAAAGCGTCGAACGTGATTGGTTACGAGAGCAGCGGGGAATCACCACGTGTTAACAACGTGCATCAAGATGTCGTTCCAGGCTCCACGCCTCTCGAGGCTCTATTGGAAACATCAAATGAAGTATCATTTGAAGAAGATGGAGGTTATCGTATGGACAATGATACAGCTCTTGATTTGAACTCTTCAGGTTCGTGGAAAATTTCTTTATTTTAGATATGAAGTTTATCAATTGAGACCAAAAAGAATACGGCTGTTGTTGTATTAAGATATATTTGTTTATATATAAGATAGAAAATATATGTTTGTTTATATATAATATAAACAAATATATTTGTTTATATATAATGTAAACAAATATATCAGTAGCATTCTCTTTGGTCTCACTTTATAAACTTCACATAATAAAATACAACGTGTTGCTGACCCTTCAATCGATTTCTTTATTTTATTTTATTTTACAAACAAGGCGGATAAAATCTCTATCCTAGACTTGATATTTGAGACAGATAAGATTACAAATCATGCACCATACTGATGAATTAGCCGTAAATATTTAAATATTGGTCTTAAATATTGAATTTAAAATGAATATTTTATTCAAAGTTTGTTTCTTTTTATTCTTTCTTATATTAATTATTGACTGGAAAAGGATATTTTATTCAAATATGTTTAAAGGGAATAGCCAACGGATTTTAAATTTGCCTCAATTAATAGAACTGTTAAATTATGGTTTTCACGTATATTGTCAAGGCGATTCAGAAAAAAAAATGGGGGCAAGTATATGCAAAGAAACAAAACATTAAAAAACGAAACAAATTCTGAGTGCAATGACCAAAATTGTTTTGTTCTGATTTTCTTTTATATTACTCGTAAGATATATTTAAAGTTTTTTTGTTAGGATAAAAATATGGCAAGTAAAATAGTTTAGAGGAGTTAGCCAACGTAAAATACTGTGAAGTTGATATGGTTGTAGGGTAAGTGTTTAATTTCATAGTCATTTTTATTATTTTATTTCCATTTGTTTCTAGTCGACAGTCAGTTGAACGAAGATGGGAAAATTAAAAGTCTGTATATCGATGTGACTGGTTCACCTCGTAAAGATCCTGTGAGGTTACCTAAAGCTATCTTGGGAGCAAAACCTGGCGCTCTTCCCAACACACAGGTACATACATTCGTCATTCAATGTGTGCCACGCAATCGCCAAGTTGTTTGTGTGAAAAATGCCAGGAGAAATACAGACAGTATAATGAAATGAAAAAGTAATCTTTCGTATGAAGTAATAGTTCAAATACGAGACAGAGGACTTTACCGGGATTTCAAAGTCCGAGTGCCTATTGAAAAGGCGAGCCTTTTTAATGCACGAGGGCTTTGGAATCCCGGTAAAGTCCGATGTCGAGTGTTTGAACTGACTTCTCA
>JAOBAZ010034562.1:0-12736 GCA_026546875.1 Pteroeides caledonicum | reverse complement strand
AACTACTATGATAGTATATGATATATATAGTATACTATATATATATCATATACTATCATATATATATCATATATTATCATATACATATCATATATACTATCATGTACTATTCATATATATTCTTGAATATTAGTAAGGAGGGGGCATTGGCTTTTCGGTATTGCGGTTTTCAAATATTTTTATGCGGTATTTACATTAGATATAATTTTTTGAGAGCGGTATTATATTTAGTCGTGCGGGACACGATTTTGTGGCATTTCAGTACACGGTATTCGGTAAATTTGTCCTTATATTGGCTTAATATTCTTTCTAACCCTTGCTTTGCTCGCCGAGTAGCCGAAGCATTGTTCTCTTGTTTTGCAATCGGAAATTTGACTATCATATTACCATTGGTATCCAAAGATATCTCAAATGCACATGGCGCGCAGAAAACTAACATTTCGGACAAAAGCGGTTTCGGACGTTTCGGTATTCTGTTGATTATTTGATTTTTGACAATTTTTTGCGCGGTATTACGGTTTTGTGTACCTTCCAATGCCCCCTTCTGTAAGTATTTTCATTGTATTTTTTTATTCTCACCCCATGTTGCGGACAAATTCTTGCTTTTTAACCGTCACCTTGGAAATCCCAATGAATCACAAATCACAATTGTGATGACTGTAACAATTAACCCCCCCAGAGGCGTAGCTAGGGCAGGGGCCGTGGGGGCGCCCCCTTGTAAATTTTGGGGGGCCCTGAGAAAAGTGACCCTTGTTATGTAGCGTGTTTGCTTTGCCACGCATTATTGTAATTGTGTGAAACACTGAAACGTGAAATCCTGTTCAAAGCTGAAAGTCTGAAACATATCTCAGTCATATGTCGACAATATATTTCACCCAACCAAATTGTCTCCCATTAATACCACAATCTTGTCTTGCGTGCACTTTGTGTCTCGAGTGAACCTGCTGGCCTAGCCCCACCTGGGTTTTTGCTAGGCTCCCTCCCACAAAATCCTGGCTACGCCCTTGCCCCCTCTCCCGAGACTCTTCCCCTACGTCTCACAAACTGAAAAGCTCAGGGTCGAAATCATGATTATGTGTACCCTAGTAGCGTAGCCAACATGAGCCAGCCCAACAATTTAGTCATGCTATGCAAATATTTCCATGTTCAAGAGAACCAGTGACATCACAGCTATTTTACTTGAATACTTAATATCTCGACAACGAGAAGAGATTTGAAAGAAGTTTTAAACAGTTACCTAATAATTCCACGAGTTGTTTCAAATAAAGTCATAGCCAAAATAACAAAAATTTCTTGTCATAGGCACTTGAAGTGAAAATAAAGTAATAAATTACTGTTCACACTAAAAACAACTCGTGTTCTATTAGTCACAACCAGTTTATGACGTTGCACGGTGAGGGAAAACGCTTTTTCATCTTCTAACTTAAACCTGTTTTAAAATCGACAGCACTGTAACAAGTGACTTTTATAATAGGTTGTTTTGGCTGATAAATTGCTTGTTTACCGTTTCGCTGCAATATGCGTGGGCTAAACTAAATTAATGCTGTTCCAGGAAAAAAGCACTGTTTTCTTTCCTAATCGATACCAACACCACAATAGCCAATGTCCAATTTTGTACAAAGGAAACTTAACTGTGAAATGTAACTAGCGGCCTAATTCTAGATTCTAGGTGACTTGTTTTCCTAAAATTTGTTTAATACATGAGTCTGGACATGAGAAGATTAACCCTTATTGTCTAAAACAATATGATATTCACATGAAACAGAACAGTCATTGTTACACATTGACTAAAACGAACACCCGTATATTTACTGCAACGTGTTTCATTTGCAAGCCACAGTAGCTGTTTATAAGTCTGAAATAATTAATTGAATTAAATAGAATCAAATGAAGTCAACAGAATGACTTTAATTATATATTATGTTGAAAACATAACAAATAGGAAACTACTGTAAAGCCGTTTCAACATTTCGTTACCTAAAAGTACGTAACCAATAGCAGATATCTTTATTATTATACGCATCAGTAATTCCCATGAATTGTGAATAATTACCTTAGGTAAATTTCGCTATTGTACGTAATAAAATCGAAAGTGAGATCAAATGATGGCCTCGTCAAGCGATAAGCTCCCAGTCAAAAGACCAAGTAAGTCAAAGTAACCGGTAACAGTAAAGTTGTTATTGTGCTTCGAGATGTTTCCTGAAGGAAAACAGAAGCTCGAAAATGTATAAAACGAGATTACCAGGTCAACACATGATACAGGCAAAGCAGTTATTTTTGTTCAAGTCTGGCGGCATTTACAGGTGAAAAGATCCAGTGAGATGTGATATATTACTATTATAATAAAGAAGGATAGGTGTCAGGTTAGGAACCTGATGGCGAAACGTCACCGCTAAATACGTTTGTGCCAAGTTTCCAACAAGCTTAGCTGTTCTTACAAAGAAATTGTAGCCATGCATTTATTTCATCCTGCTGCGACAATCATGTGAGATAACATGTCGTAAAATCGTGTGACAAATTGGGTTTCTTCATCAACTCCTTTTACAAATTATTATTATTATGGGCTTACAGTACAAGTAACACTTGAATATTGTGGCAAACGCTCACAAATTAGGAGTCGCATAAATACTTAATTTTAATAGCAATGTATGATTACAGGTTCATTATAATTCGCACATGACGCCGCTGTTGTAGAGTAAAGACAGAAGGGGTGTAGGGACTGAGCGTATTATAGTGGAGATGGAATGGAGTGGAGCAGAGTGGAGTGGAGTGGAACAAAGTGGAGGAGTCCAGAGCACGACAAGCTGGCAATGAATAATGACGGATAAGCCGGTTGGACGAGGTCATGCGTGGGTGATTGATTTGGTACAGTCTTAACTTTAAACTAATTAAGTAGAATTTAGTTGCTTGCTCTCTTCGTTGTCCCAGTTTAAAAAATAAAGCTTCTGTATGTAGGGGCGGCGAAGCGTATTTAACCTGCTTTAAACATTCATTTTTCACCTTAAACTAATAAAATAATAATAAATTATAGCCTGTTCTTTTCCAAACTAGCGCCCCAAAAGCGTCAAATTCCACCTAAACCCATACCTCCCCCAAATCTATCTGATCAAACCTCCAGCGAACTGGAAAATAAACCACTGGCTGAGCATAAAAACCAGGTACGAACGACTGAGGTGTGTACGTGTGTTATGTGTGTGTTTTTATTTGTTTGTGTACGAATTTAATGATGCTTTAAATAGCAAAAGGTTGACCCTTTGTTGCATCGAGGTTCTTCCAATGTCGAGTAAAATCGTCTGGTGTTAGCCAGAGTAAAATATTAAAAGTAGACATTATGCAATTAAGAGTTGAACACAAATCAAAATGTGAAACACGAAGAGATGGGTAAATATATGAGATACCATAGGATACCATAGGATACCATAGGATACCATAGGATACCATAGGATACCATAGGATACCACAGGATACCATAGGATACCGTAGGATACCGTAGGATAACATAGGATACCATACAGTACTACTGGATAACAGAGGATAACATAGGCTCCCACAGGTTAGCATAGCATATCATAGGACGCTATAAGATGCGGGGAATTCCAAAAATGACCATCTCCGTTTTCAGCAATGCTTTGTCTGAATTCGATTTGAATTAATCAACCAGGTTGGATTCGAATTGGTGTTCCAGTGCCTTGTGCCCCCACCCCTCTCAAGAAACATTTTTATGTTCTCCCGCCAGACGATGAAATTGTGGTCATTATTTAAATTTACTGGACCTTCAAAGGAAGGTTGTATTTAACTCGTGTTTTATATTTTCTCCCAATGTTTGCTTTTTTCAGCAACTTTCGGAAGCAACTTTTAAAAGTAGCGAAGCTCAAGCTATGTTTATGAAAAAATTTCAGTCGGATGTTATCACTTCTTTAAAGAACTCACTCGACGAGGTCGATGAAATTAGATATGAGCCGTCTTCAAGGTCGTTCACAATCCTTGGAACAACAAATGGCATCACAAAAGCGGCCAAATCTTTAAAGTTATTGTCACAGAAATTGTTGTCGAAATGTTTTCAGCTCGATGGCCCAGGCATAAGGAAGCAATTGGAGATGGACACAAGTGAAAGAATAATTGATAGGATTGGCAGGAAAGAGAATTGCATCATTGAGCAAATGGAGGAGAGTAAAAATCAAAAGATGGTGGCAGGGGCAAAGAATTGCACCCCACTCGACGACAGTGGTATTTCATTTCCAAGCGAGAATGAGATTAAAACAAAAATGGGACAGAAGGTTACTATTGTTGATGGAGATTTGTCGAAACAAATGGTAATTACACTAGTATTGGTTTCATGAAAAGTATAAAAAACCTTTTTAATGGGTAACTATACAGCAGTGAAGCTAACCCGACAGGTTGTCCCTGCTATGCATATTTGAAATCATTGCAATTAGTCATTTCTTTAAAAATTCATTGTTTCTGCGGTTGTTGAACATAGACATATTTGCATAGCAGGATTAAATTGTCGGGCTAGTTGGCTACGGTATTGTAACACATCAATAGCTTGGGAAAACCTTTAAGGCCAAAAGCATCATTTGTTATCAACCAAATCATTATCACGGTTGTCAAATCGCAATTTTAACGCAAGACGATTTTACTTGTGATAAAAACGGAACAAGTTAAGGGGTTAATTCCAAAAATGTATACATCAAAAAAATAACATGTTTTTTTCCTATTTCTTTCTGTTTTCCTTTCATCCTACCTCTCTTCTTACCTCCTTCCTTTCTTTCTTTGTATCTGTTCTTTCTTTATATCTCCCTTAGTTTATTTCTTTCCTTTTTTTCCTATTCCTTTCCACTTCCCTTGCCCTTTTATTTCCTCCTTCCTTCCCTCCCTTCCGTCCTTCCTTCCTTCTCTTCTTTCTTCCTTCCTTCTTTCCTTCCTGCCTGCCTGCATTCCTTCCTTTCTTCCTTTCTTCCTTCCTTCCTCCTTTCCTCCATTTTGCCTTTCTTTTTTATCAATAACTTCTCCTTTTCCCATACCTGTCATATATCCAATCACATATAAACTAACCAAATGTTTTATGCTTTCCAGGTTGATGGTATTGTGAACACCACTAACAATAATCTCGACTTGAAGGCCAACCCTGTCGGAAAGGCTCTGCTCAAAGTGGGTGGCAAGGATTTCGAAAAAGCATGCAAACAAATTAAAGATCTCAAAGTTGGTGAAGCAGCGAAAACAAGAGCAGGGAAACTTAATTGCAAACATGTATACCATGTGGTCCCGATAATCTGGGACAAAAAGAATGGGAAGGAGGTAATCTTCACAGTTAAGATCACAGTATTGTTGTCATTGAATTTTATGTTTAGTAACAATGCAGGTTTTCCGAGAGGAGCAACCATAACTACAAATATGTCACCATATACTTGGTGCAGATATTGAAGAATACATTCAGGTATATTCATAACACCAGAAGCGGGTAAAATTATTCTTTATTATATTTATTTGGATGAAATACCAGCTTGTCTCGGTCACGTAAAAATGATATCCTCACATGTGAAGATATAACTTGTGTCTTCACATGTGAGGATAACGATGACGTCAACGCGAAATTGACCAATGAGATGTCTGCATTTTGCCGCCGAAAAGCGAGCAGCTAAATGGTTTTCTGGTGACGTCAGTGCCACTGAATCTTTTTAATGGATTGTGTATTTTCCAGCGAAATAACAGAACGTACAGACGATTCCAACGTATTGTTTCGTTCTCATAAATAAATATAATAAACAGAACATTACACGACCGCTTGAAGATGCAAATGATATTTTCTTATGTTGTAGATATCTCTCACTCGTTCTCACTCATGAGAGAATCACTCGTGTAATATCTTCCATATATATATATTAAAAAGTTAACCCTTGGACGACAGATCGGGTCGTATACGATCCCAATCTGTCAAAAGCAATAACAAAAGCAAGGAAAAAGAGAGAACAATGAACAAAAGGAAAAAAAATTGGAGTTTAAGGGTTAAAGGGCATATGAAACGTAATTTGACCCAAGCGTTTTATGATTGCATTTTGAAGCTCATTTAAACTGAATAAGCACTACGTTTACACCACATCAGGTTTGTTTGACATACAAACGACCAGTAGTGTAGCCAGTCCGACAATTTAGTCCTGCTATGCAAATATTTCCATGTTCAAGAACCGTAAAAACAATGAATTTCTAAAGAAATGAATAATGGTAATGATTTGAAATTTCCATAGCATGACCAACCTTGCGGGCTGGCTTCGTCCCTGCGAACAACCAACTTATTACGTCACATTGAATAAATGAGTTTTCACACCCAGCGCGTGAAATGTTTTAGGAACTGTTGTCACACACCGGCAGTGAAAAATGAACTTGTCTAACAAAATATTATACAGTGTGACCTAACAAACCTGGAGATTTCCCAAATGAAGCATGGTAGCAAAGTTTTACAAAAACGGTACTTTCTCGTTTTAAATGGCCTTTAACATGAAATCATAAAACGTTTTGATCAAATTACACTTCATAGGCCCTTTACCTCTGTAATTATATTTATTTTGAACTGGGCCATGATCTGCGTAAACTCCTTCTATGGATGGTGATACTGCTTACTTTAAGATGACGGGGTAGATGGATGTCTGTAGTCACAAATTGAATATATATTCATGGACAGATCTAGTACTAGTGGATTTAATTTACATAACATTACGCGGCTTACCCGAACAGTATTACATTTTGACCAGTTTATCAGTTTATAGCTGCAGCACCCCACGTTTTGCACTGATTGGACAAAAACAACCAGAAAATGTTATATTGATGAAACAAACACCAAATAAAGTATATTCAATTATATATAGATCGTAGTACAAAAATATTGCATTGTACAACTGCTGTTAATTTTCGGGAGATGAAATATTTCCCGGGCTGAGCCCTCGTAATATTTCATCTCCCGGGGTAACCTTTTGTCAAATACTTCTCGCTTCAGGTCAATAACTGATAATAATTAGTAATTATTGAATGAGGATGAGGATGATATGAAGAATTATCAATCCGAAATTTGTCGTTATCAGCCGAAGCCCAAGGCTGAGGTTGATAACGCAAACTGAGGCTTCGTAATTCTTTATATTATGCCAAAACCAAATTCTAATAATTATTTTGTTATTCATTAACTTTTTTGAATTACTTTTCCTTGAAGAAGCCATCTGTGTTGCCTCGCATTTCCGCTCATTTCTGCTACATTTTTGCTCCATCAGAAATTAATGTTGTCGGTATTGGCATGACGTCATAACGTGAGATACGGCCTTTTCGTCCACGTTGTGACTTTTCTAGTATACCAATTCTATTAATCTAGTAATCCAAATTGCCGAGATTTTGACAGACTTTAAAATCTGCTTATCTTATTAATATTCTGGTTTGAAAATTGACTGATTGAAGACAAAAGGGTGCTCAATCCAGCCCTAGTTTTCGGATTGGTAGCTATTTCTTATTAAAATATCTCAAAAAATAAACAAGCTACCATTTTCAATAATCTTCCCATCAAGACAATAAAGTTAAGTTGACTATTGCTAATGTCTATTAAAATGAGAGTTTTAGTTGTTTTACTTATCTCAACATTAGGCTCTCCGTGAAATCCTCAACAAGTGTCTTCTTGAAAGCGTCCAAGACAACCACTCCTCTCTCGCTATTCCTGCAATTGGTACTGGAACGATGGGATTCCCTGTTGCAGTCGTGGCGAAGGTTTTCTTTCAGGAAGTTTTGTACTTTTTTAAAACCAACACGGAATCCTCTTTAAAAGATATCCGCTTCGTTGTACCGAAAAGAGAAATAGCCGATGCTTTTCGAGCTGAAATTAACTCGATGCAATTGTACTCTTCGTTAGCCGTCTGTGATAACACCACCGCTGAACTTATCCCAGGAAATGACGACGTTTCCAAGCTTAAAAGTGTTCCTAACAGCCACAGTACGACAAAGAATTTCCCCATCAAAATTGTTTTGGGGGACATCACCAAAGAATCAACTGACGTAATTATGCACGTAACAAACTCCAAACTCTTCTTGAAGGGGAAGGTCGCAAAGGCATTGGTTAATGCCGGGGGTGACGCTATAGTTAAGGAATGTGAGGCAATATCTTCTAATATAGTCCACCTTGTAAACTATACTAGTAGTGGAAAGCTGTCGGCTGGACAAATAGCCCACGTGACTGCTCCCGACCAACCGTCAAGTGATGAACTCATGCTTTCTTTAGATGCTTTTTTTAATGATGTCACCATAAAGGGTTTCAAAACAGTATCGTTTTCCGCCATTGGTTCCGGTGCGATAGGTCTCAGCGAAGAGGAATCGGCTAAAGTGATTCTAAGGTCTCTCGCTAAGCACTTAAAAAAAGGTGTTTCATCTTTGACTTTGATCCGAATTGTGATTTTTGACAAAGTAACGTTTGAAAAGTTCGTAGCTGCTGTCAAGGCTTATCTTATATTTACCCCAACAGCTTTTCACAGTTCAGAAACGATAAACAACAATGTCTCACGCACTCCAGTCTGTTTCCAGGTCCATGGTTTAACGACCAGGAGTATCGACAGAGCCTGGGCCGAGCTTCAGGAAAAAATACGTGAGCATATTGAAACAAAGAGTATCGAAGACGCAAGCATAGCAAAGATTTCCGAAGAGGAAGCGGATGAAATCCGAAGATTGGGAGAAACCCATGATGCTGATGTCATAGTAAAAAAAGAGAGTTGTCGTGTTGAAATAACAGGTCTTGTTAACGAGGTTATTGAAGTGCAAGGCAAGATTAAGGAGATACTTAAACGTAAGTTAAACGAAGTATTTATTTGTGAGTTTTAGCAGCGACTATGAATAGCGGTACGATATTTGTCATGTTTGCGCGAAATGTTCGTAGCGTGCACACGCCATCTCGTACTGACGCGAGAAACGCGTAGTCAGTGAGCTCGATACGTATAACATATAACTGGAGGGAGATCTTTGGATTACCGAGTGACGCCAATTTTTATAATTGTAGTACGTCATTTCTAGGCTTTTTTTCTCGGTCTTTTGTACAGTTTAGAACGTGAGAGAGGGAGCGAAAAGACTGGAAACGACGTACTACAATTATGATAATCGGCTTCAATTTTATGAGTTGACGAAAGTCCCAAGATCTTTCTCCAGTTGTATATTGAGCTCACTGCTCGTAGCCGTCACATATGTACGAGATTTTTCAAAATTTTTTTTTAAATCCGGACGTCCAATTTGCTAAAACACCCCCTATGTTCCCTACGTCCGAGTTTGTCCTGGCTTTCGAAACCACCCTCCCTCATTGGGTTGGACATCCTTTGTGAATGACCCTTTTAGCGCGCCAGAAGAGAGCATATACTCTACATATTCTAATTTTTGCATTATTGACAGAATTAAGCCATGAAATCAAACATTCCAGTTTTATACAATACATTTTGTCAGGACGTGCCCAAAATTTTGCCAGAGGGGAGTGCTCTCCGGCCCCTTCCCTGGTTACTTCTCTGTACCCTATACTCTCTAGATTACGTTGTTGTCTAGCTTTGATCTGTTGTTGCATGTAATAATTATAATTATGTATTATTTTGGACTGTATATGGGGTCATAGCGTCTGAACTTTCACAGACTGCCTTTAGTAGATTGGCTTTAATGGATTTCAGTATAGTTGGTGTATTTCATTGTTGTATGGTAAACTTGATTGACTACACGATGACTTTTTCTATTTCTTAGGTAATGTTCCTCGTGATTCGAAGCTGCAACCAAGGTATGCAATTTAAAATACGTTGTCACAATGTTACACTGGTCCCGATATCTGAGACGTGCCTTGCAATTAATCTTTATATCTCAAACAAACGTTTATGATGTAATTGATATCGTAACCAAATTTGACGGTTCAAACATTTATATTCAAGGAGATATAATCGTTTGAAGAGCAATTTCCAAAGAGAAAACGAAAACATTTCGATAACGGTGCGACGTCATTTCCGCAACCCAGCCTTGCTCTAAAATTATCTGTATATACTAATTGTGTTTTGGTCCTAAAATTAACTGTCACTGGTAATTTTAAATTTTAATTTTAAATTTTAAGCCCAACCATAACTCTAACCCTAATTCCCCCCAAAATTTTAAATTTTTCGTTGCCCCCACCACAGAATAAAGATATAAGTAGTCTCACTCTTGTCAGAACCTTTGAAATTTTTGTCCTCGCGCATGTCGCATTACGCATGTTGTCCGCCATGTTCCTAGCAAGTTAATTGCCTTTCCTGGTCAATAAGCACGCTGAACTGGCTGATCCGCCATATTCCTAGCAAGGTGATTGCATATTTTTGCATAAAACAAAGAGGACACGTTGCACCGCCGTGTGCTTTCTCTGTGTGTTGCTTTCTCTGTGTTGTTACTTACTCTGTGCCCCAACTCTCCCAGCAAACCTCCTTTGTTGGACGTTTCTTATACGCAGTACTACCTAACATAACAATTGTGGGATTCCAAGCTCTTATTAAAATTAACTGTGACAATTAATGTTAGAGCCAAAACACAATTAGTATATACAGTTAATTTTAGGAGGAGACTGCGTTGCATTTGCGATATACCGTGCTTTTTATGACTAAATTCTAAAGATTTAGGTTGTTTGTCCTTACCTTGGTGCCCAACTTACGACGATTCATCCGAAGGAATCGAGTAAGACATTGTAAATGATGTTATTTCACAATTTAGGTATGTGCTAATGGCACAAATGACGTCACGACGATTAGCTTACGATGATTTCCGTTCATTTTTAAAACCATGAACGTTTTCCCAACTTTTTTACCACATCAGCTTGATAATTTAGTAGGAAGTTTTTCTCAGTTGCATATACTGTGAAATAAGATTTAAAACAGGACAAGTTGTGTACAAACCCTGTGTCTGGCCTTAGTAGTCAGAGTAAACTAAATTGGCGTTTTTAGCTGTAGCGTTTGTGAGAGCTCTATCAACTTGCCAAGTGCCCATAACTGAATTGATTACGCCAAATTATAAAAAGCTAAGCTAAGAAGCACGATGGCCAAGAAGCACGATGAACAGATCTAGATTGGTCCTGGCCAGTAACTTCAGAAAATATAATAAAAAACATACTCCGAATAACAGATCCATCTTGGACTGAATATTTAAGAAGACAAGAGGAGACAATTACAATAGTGATTTTTGACATAACATTTGAGAGGACTAGAGGAAACAATTATAATTGTCTCCTCTTGACAGGCTCTTGTCTTGAGTCCAAGGATCTCTTATTCGGAGTATGTTTCTAGCCAGTAAGCTCCATATTTTTGCACACAAGTACGGGGCACGTTGTACAACTAAGTGGCCCGACTGTATTGATATTTTTCTGTGATCCGGTGTTGCTGCGTGTTACTCAGAGTAAGAAAATAAAAGGAACGTAGCTTCCTAGTTGTGTGGCGTAGGATACACATAGTATCATATTATAATACCGCCGTAATACTAGGCTACAAGAATACTTCGAATTTAAAATAACTTGAGACTCAAATTCGCCAAATATTACAAGTATCCTTCATTAACTGGTTGGTGCTGGTGTGACCCTTATTTTAGTTTATTGCATAGCCATGGTGATAGTTTTGGATATTGAATAACTTCTCTATTTGTAGCGTGAGTATATCTAAAGAAATCATGTTTAAAATAACCCTCGAAACCCTCCTTGAGGGTATAACTCTTTCCAATTACCGAGACCACTATCAGAACTATGCAATGAACTAGATTGCTTCTCTTACTTTCATTATAAAATGATTTATGCAGAAAACATAATACACCGATTCAGGAAAAAAATAATATTGCATGATAACGAAGCCTAATAGCCCTTGGGCACTGCGTTGGGCATCCAAGATGGCGGACGAACCGCGGAGACTTTTGAGCCACCTTAATGATAACCTTATCCTCATTTTTGCTCTTTGAGGGTGAATCTAAAATGAAGTAGTTTCTTTCCTGTGGGAAAATAATACTTTTTGGTTTATTTTGTTTTAGCGTCGCATTTTGGAGTAGATATTTACTTTACCCGTGATATATAACACGCATGACAAAGTTCTCAGTATCTCAATGCCAACGATCGTTGTCACGTGTATTATTATTGTTGGTTGGTTGGTGACTGTATATACTGTTAAAGCAAGAAAAGAAATTGCCTCTCAAGAATTTGTCAAGCCCTAAGATGTATTACTGTTCTTCACTATTTCCACGTCTTTCAATAGACCCTTTTAATAATGACGTAGATTACGAAAAATTTTGATGTTACCCGCAATTTGATTGGTCCGTCAAAAACACGAGCCAATCACATCGTGTGTAACATCACTGTTTTCGCAATCTATGTCCTTATTAAAAGGGTCTATTTTCATTTTAATTTTAAGATGACGGACGCTAAGATTGCTTTCATGTAACAAATTTTGAATGATCGTTTTTACCATTTTATTGCAATAAACATACAAAAAACACTTAAGATGCTTATAGATCATCTTCAAGGGTTTTGTCGTTTTCTCTATAAAGAAATTCTGTAGCGTTTTCACAGGTAAACAAACTGCCTGTAGATATATTGACGGTTAAAGTTGACTAAGACGTTGAACTCATTGACTTTGTAGTACAATTTCATATGAAACAACTTCCGCTAAGTGCTCTCAGAACTTGTGGCCAAGCTCTCAGCAACGGCCTCCGTAGCTCAGTGGCTAGAGCACTGCACTAGAATCGCAGGGTC
>JAOBAZ010034451.1:0-12738 GCA_026546875.1 Pteroeides caledonicum | reverse complement strand
GCGGCGGAAGTGGTTTCACTGGTTTTACTGGGCTTGCTATGCCAGGGCCCCCTCTAGTATAATATAAGATCTCTATGGGCCAACCCTTGTTCTTATGTAGGCATGCGTCTACTAATTTGAGCAATTTAGGAGTGTACACGCGACTAGCCACTCACAGTGCAGGAAAAATATTCAGCCTCCTTTCGTCTAATCAAATACACAAATGTTTCTGGCTTTTTATATTGTCTCCTTTCCAAATATAATGGTCTCAGTCATTGTAATAAAAATATTGAAATTTTCAATGTTATTTTAGGAGATTAGTTCGACACAAAAAGATGAGATCTTGTCTATTTTAAGTAAAGGTCATTTTACAACAATCGGCGCACAAGATGAAGAAATCAACTCTGGCAATGAGGTTTGATCATTTATCTTTTAATATGTAATATTATTTAGTCATATAGTCAATAGAGTTACGTATATACATACCTTTATTGTCAACTTACGCTATCGTAATTGTTATTTTTTTACCATTATTTTTGTTACTGATCTCGTTATTGTTATCGTTATCTTCCGTAGATTCTGACAAGGGAAGATGACACGGTAAAGAACCAGCTTGTTAGTGTGTGTGGAAGCTTGAGTGAATCCTGTGTTGAAGAACTTGTTGTTATTTGGCGAGGAATATGTGAAAGACTTTTTAGTCATTATCAAACTGCTGTGGAAGCTTACTTCAAGTACTTAAAGCTGCGAGGGGAGGTAATTATCACTGCTAACTGTTACCATGGTGACGAAGCACGCCATTTTATTGACATATCTGAAATAAGTCGACCATTATTTTAAATGACATTGCCCAGGAAAATTATCTTAGTCTATAATGCATTTAATACATTGCCAAATCTTTTTACAGATAGTTCTTACTACTCGACGTTGTGCATTTAGCTATATTGAATAAGTGTGACCTCAGTCACGTGACAACCAGGAAATATACCTTGTAAATTGAACAATTGTCGAGTCGCAAGCTTAATTTCTGTTTATTTGTTGTTTTTGGAAGTGGAATGTAGTTTGCAGAGTTTAATAAGACCTTTTTATCGTTTGGTTTTAGGTTACTATGCAACATGATGTAGATTGCGACAGCAATGTGACAGCTACTCTTCGTCTTCTTCGCCTTCTTGTTAAACATGCGGCAGAATTACAAAATGGTTTAGAAAAAGGTTTCCTTGAGACCCCAACCAGACCTTGGGAAGGTAAGAGATAAAAACTACATCCCCATTATTGACTAATAGTGCAGAATGAGCACGTACATTTACAAGTCTTTAAAGTCGTCTTAGTTACATGACTTACAGTTTGACTCACAAATTGTCTTAGCAACCCATATTACAGTACTGCTATGAGTTAACCTAATGAAAAACATTCAAGAATGGGTCTGTTACGCGTTCCGGAACGCGTTCGGCACGCGTTTCGTACGGAATATTAATTTTGTGTAATGGAATGTGTTCTAGAACACGTCCCGATCGCCATCGGGACATTAGGTTCTTCTGAGCGGTACTGTATGTAGAGGAAGCTCGATAAAATATATCCAGAAACAATTCCTTTTTTTCTTGTAGGTATTATTCCTCAGTTATTCTCGCGTCTTAATCACCCAGAAGAATACGTTCGTAAAAGTGTTACAGATTTATTATGTCGTGTTTCCAAAGAGTCTCCTCATCTTATATTGTACCCAGCTATAGTTGGTTGTTCAGGAAACATATTGCGACGAGAACAGAATACAAGTAGTAAGTTGGTATTGGTGTGTAAAGTGTTCAAGTGGTTCATGTCAATGGCAGCGGTGCCGGCAGGGGGGGGCGTCACCCTCCCCCACTATTTTCCATATTGTGAGACTTGTTAAACATTTTAGTGATTCAGTTCCCCGAAGATGGAGTTTGTATTAGTAATAGTACAATTGCTATACTACTTGTAGTATTACTAAAGTTCATATTAAATGTTAAGTAAAACAATTCGCCCCCCAAAAAAATTCGTTGGGCGCCACTGATCAATGGTGATTGTGGTAGTAGTGTTTATGGTTATGGTTGTTGGGCATCCTCATTATTGGTCATAGTCATTGATCATTGGTTTTTGTACATGGTTATTGTTATTAGTTATGGTTTGTTAGTCACGCGTATTACTATTAGTCATTAAAAGTTTTAATGGTTATAGTTCTCGGTCATGGTTATTAATGGTTATAGTAGTTGGTCGTGGTTATTTATGGTTATAGTTGTTGGTCATAGGTATTAATGGTTATAGTTGTTGGTCATGGTTATTAATAGTTATAGTTGTTGGTCATAGGTACGTATTAATGGTTATAGTTGTTGGTCATGGTAACTATTATATCTGGAGTTATATCTGGAGTTATACTGTAATTTATATCTGGAGTTATACTGTAACTATCTATACTAATATATAGGTTTGTCGTTCACGTCATCTTTCAGCCACTTTGTTTAATTGTAACTTATTGTTATTTTTCTAATAATTGTTTTTGAAATATTTTAGGTTTAATGACATTAGTTGCCAGTAGATTTGATGATTCAGAAAATACATTTACTCTGGATGACGAAGGCGTTAACCTTGACCTTGGTGAAGATAAAAACTTACAAAGTGGTTATCATATGATTGTCGACTCCTTAGCTGACGGCAACCCACGACTCGTTTCCGAAGTCCAGGAATTTGTTCAAGAGTTGAGACGTGTCACTTTGTTATGGGAAGAACTTTGGTTGGGTTCTCTTATTCAAATCCACCATGACTTTGAAAAACGAGAGAGTCAACTGAATGATGAGATCAAACGTGTAAATTCGAGTTCTTCATTGAGTAATCAAGAAAAAACAACATTGATACGAGGAAAACATATTGCTTTGATGAAACCAGTAAGTTTTCTTCGGCATTTATTTATATCACTTTCCAAAACTTGAATTAAACTCAACCTAAACTTTACTTTTAGAAGTGGAAAATTCATGTGGTTTGTTTAACTTAAAAGTTAAACATTGTTTTTAGAATTTTGGTAGTATACATTTGATAAATTTTAATATCCTATTTCTCAACGATGCGTCGAAAGGTTAACTCAACGTTTCAGTAATTGTTAAACCAAGGTTCTTTCTCGTCTAATGAAATAATGACAATCTCTATTACTTCAGCCACACTTTAATAACGATTTTAGCGTGACAAAATACTGAGGTGATCTTGGAAAACACAAATACAAAATATGTTTTATTTGGTTTAGATTGTCTTTGCTCTTGAACAGCTTCAAGTGATCACAATGAAACAACCAGAAACACCTCACGAAGAATGGTTTCAAAAATATCACAATCATATCATAGAGAACGCATTGAACGAGTTGAAGAATCCAGAAGATCCCAGTAAACCTCAGACAAGTTGGGCGAAATTTAAACAGGTACGGTATATACAATGTTGTCATGGAAACTATATATTAAAAACGTGAAGATTTAAGATCTTATATAGACCACTTGCACTTACTGACCCACAGCAAGAACTTACATATAACGAAAGGACCTGGAAGTCATTATTCCAGTTTGTAAATGGCGGTTTGTTTCATGTTGTCCTCCAGATGTCATACATGAGTGCGTTTTAAGGTCAGCTGCAAGTGGTCTATAGTGTATTTTGCGTATGTTTTTATCTGGTTCTTATTTATAAATATTCCTGATTCCATAGAAACTATGAGTCATTTGTGTTGATTTTTCGTAATGTGTTTCCCTAATTCCCCTAATTATTTTTTAGTTTTTATATTTTAATTAAGATCAATTATGAAGACATATAAGAGATCTGTTGCGTAATCTTTCATGGGTATTTTTGTTTTAGCTGATGCAGTTATTACAACAAAGATCACAGAAAAGATCATCGGTTCATTTACGACTGGAAGAGATAAGTCCAAAATTGTGCAAGTTAAATCCATCTTTTATTTACATGCCTGGTCAGGAGTTCTCGTCAGAAAAGGTTTGTCTATTGTAATAGTATGTAAAATAACTATCAAGGATTATGGTAAAATGACTGGCTAATTTATCGTAAAAAACCCTTCACTCGGCTCCATCAGATGATATCCTACTTATGCTTTTATAATAGCGATATCGTTCCTGGGGACGTATCGTTTTTATATCCCCCTGTTATCATACTTGTACCTTTATCACCTTGATAAAGGTACAAGTATGGTAACAGGGGGACATAAAAACGATATCGTCCCTGGGGACGTATCGTTTTTATATCCCCTGCTATCATACTTGTGCCTTTTGGAATTAATCTTCGCAGCTCAAAATTCTTCATAATAAATTATTCTGTTTTAGGTTGTGACTGTTAATTCTCTTGAAAACGAGGTTGTCATTTTACCAACAAAGACAAGACCTAAAAAGATTATCTTAGTTGGTTCCGATGGTCAAAGGTAAATCCTATATAAAGTAACGATAAATTAAGACTTATTGTCGAGATTTCTTTAAATGTAGTCTATTTTCCTAGTGTTATAAACACAAAGCTTATGACTGTGGTATAGTAGGCCGTATATCTTATTGAAAGCGCACCCCCTGTACCTCCCCAAAAAAAACCGCCCTCTGTTTACTCAAATATTTCATAAATTACACAGCTTTTACTTTACGGTTTTACCACTCGTGTTGTTTTTTATTAGTAAATCACAAATTATAAAATTCTAAGGATGTGCCGCATTCCGGTATCCGACAGTATCCGGTATCCGGTAATTTTGCGATATCCGGCAGTACCCGGTAATGTGGTATCCGACAGTATCTGGTATCCGGTAATGTGGTACCCGGTAGTATCCGGTATCCGGTAATGTGATATCTGGCAGTATCCGCTATCCGGTAATTTGGTATCCGGGACATCCCTACAAAATACCATTGACGTGAAATAATTTTATTTGCTGATCTTAATTTTCTTTTAGGTACACTTACTTATTTAAAGGACTGGAAGATCTTCATTTGGATGAAAGAATAATGCAGTTTTTATCCATTTGTAACAATATGTTTGCTAAACCAAACAGGTACGAGAGAGTTTGGATAACATAACATTTAGAAACCGCGATTTGTTGGAAGATTTTAGATTTTTGAGCATGCATGTTATATAATATAATCTAGTATGAGGAATAATAAATTTGAGCTCACATTGTATATTGTTGATGTATCTCGTACACGCTTCAGATGTCTTATTTACATGATATAAATTCACGACAATTTTGCATATGGTTATGAACATAATAGACCACTTTCATAATACAGAGACATTTGAATAGTCTTTTAAGGCCGGTTTTCACGATGCGATTTGTCGTATGCGATTGTCATTTTGGTGTATGTACTCAAGTGGCGTAGTCACGTCGTGTTACTTTTCCGCATATGTGGTATGCAAGCTATACGTCTATGTCACTTGATTACATCCACCAAAATGACAATCGTATACGACAAATCGTATCGTGTAAACCAGTCCTTATGGGCATCTTATTTAGTCTTCCTGGTCTCGTTCAGGTTCGAAAATTCTCTTCAATTCCAATCACAGAAAGGAGGCGAAGAAGGCTTATTAAGATGAACATAAAAGAATTTTATGTTCATCAGAAATGCCTCGACATTATGAAAGTCTTCTATCAGGAACAACTTCTCAAAACGTAAAACGTTTTTGTAGATATGAAGACAACGTGTTTCTTGCTCGTCATTACTCAGTCACTCCTCTTGGTTCTCGTTCTGGTCTTATTCAATGGGTTGATGGTGCTGTACCAATATTTTCTCTTTATAAACGATGGCAACAACGAGACGCAGCTGCAGTTACTGCTCTCACTAAAACTGAAACTGTAAGTTGTGTTAAAAGAATGTTCTATAAATAACAGTTTACGTTCAACTTATTCTATTTGCATTTACACTCAATAAAATATAATTGGTCACTGCAAAAATGAGTGGAAGACTGGGTCCCAGGTAATCAGCATGAGAAATGATTGGTTAATAGTTAGCTTTGGTTGATCATTAACCAATCATTTCTTATTCTGATCAGCCACCAGAACCCAATCCTGCACTCATTTTCGTAGTTGTCAAATGCTATCATGTAATCAACCGTTGGAAGTTGGAGTATTATGTTCTTTATTAGGCTTCATTAGTTCTAGGGAAATTACATAAATATAATAGGATATCAGACAGTTTATAACTTATGGTAACTTGCCAGACCTATTAAATACTTCTATAAAAATAACCCAAAGGTAAGGAAACACGAAAAAACATCGTAAATGTTGAGGAATAAAATACGTATGAATATATAATATACATAATATACGAGTATTATGTCTCAAAGTAAGTTGAATTCACATTATTTGATATATACCTTGTCCATTTTATTCCCATTCCTAAGTCTTCTTATAACAACTTTAACCACGGTGTTTTACAGTCTAACACTTGTGTTTTACATTGTTAGGGTGGATTCACTAGTTCTCCTAGAACGCCTCTACGTCCAAGTGATCTGTTTTATAACAAACTGACACCTTTATTAAAAGAAAAGGTGATGCGTTAAAGAAAATACTTTTTGTACAACACACTTCAATTTTCATGTCATATTCTCGAGGAACTTAATGAAAAACACGTAACCGGAACGAACGCATTCTTTGGAACGCGCTCAGTACGCGTGGCAGAACTAGCTAGGTACGCGTACAGAACGCATTTTGGGACGCGTCCCCCAAATTTCTCCCAACACGTTCGCAAGGCGTTCCATCTTTAAAATATTGACTTCAGCTATTAATATTGACATATGTATTTAAAGACATGGCACGGAAATTTGTGTAATGATAGAAAACTTGTGTAATGATACGCATTTAAGAATGCGTCCCAACATGCGTCCCGGATGCGTTCGCATTGCACTCTGGGGACGTTGATAAAGCCCAGGAACACCACAGAACTTTGCGTTTATTTTTTAAACATATAAAGTGTAATCGTCTGCCTGGTCGTACTAGAGTAAGTCATAGGTTGAAGCAATCGCTGTTATTACCTTGTCATGTTTTCTTATTTTGTTTTGTACACAGGGTATCGATACGACCAGTAGTAATCGAAAAGATTGGCCATTATCCATAATGAGAAAAGTTTTGCAGGAACTCTTACAAGAAACACCTCAAGATCTACTTGAGAGGTAAACTGTAATAGTTTAGACTAGTGGCACATTATTTATGCCTTCTTTACACCAACCAGCTCCTCTCTCAATCCACACTTTCGATAATGATTTGAAAATTATTTCAGAGAATTATGGTGTTCCAGTACGTGTACATCTGATTGGTGGAAAATGAGTCAGACGTACTGTCGTTCAATTGCTGTGATGTCAATGATTGGTTATATCTTAGGACTGGGTGACCGACATCTTGATAATATGTTAATTGATTTCACTACTGGAGAGGTATATGTGATTATATGGTATCTAAAAGCTTGTTTATATGATAATCTCAGCTAGCCAAGACGGGATGCTTGGCCTGGGATCCCGCTTGGACTCTAGACTGTATTGATTGATCTCGCAACTGAGATTTCTCTTGGACTGTAGACTGTATTGATTGATCCCTGCTGAGATTTCTCTTGGACTGTAGACTGTATTGATTGATCCTTGCTGAGATCCCACTTAGAGTGTAGATTGTATTGAGTTAACTCGGCTACCTGCGATCCCGGGAAGCGCTGCCTAATTTCCGTCAAGACAAAAACTCCCCATGTATATTTGAACACTCTGTTTCTGCCTGTTTATATGATGCTACGTTTAGCTGGGATCATATAATCCTAAGTTCAATATTTAAATCCATATGAGTTTATCCCCATAAATAAACATCTTTTAACATTTAGAGAAGTGAAAATGTTCTCTTGGTTTTATTTCCACAGGTTGTTCACATTGATTACAATATTTGTTTCGAGAAAGGCAAAGGATTACGTGTTCCAGAGAGAGTTCCTTTTAGATTGACTGCTAACTTGGAAACTGCTTTAGGAGTAACTGGTGTGGAGGTAATGAGAAAATTGAACACAAGCCGCCTGCTGATCTGACCGTGAGCAAAAGGCCTGGAACTAGCTAGCTAGAAAATAGATATCCATTTTTTTATTTTTAATCACTTATATCTTTGCTTTTCGTTGATGAAACTTGCTGAAACTTAGTAATTATGTTTAATAAACAAAGTTATAAGTCTGTCATAAATTTGGGAAGGAAGTAAAGTATATTGCAAGAGAAAATTAGCTGTTTTGATCACAAAATGGATTTCTATTTGACAACTAGTATCAGTACTTTTCCGTGTTTTCAGATCATCTGGAGTGTGGAACGAAATATGACTTCCACAATTTTTTTAAGAAAATTTCGTTA
Organism: Pteroeides caledonicum; assembly: GCA_026546875.1. Classification (NCBI taxonomy): domain Eukaryota; kingdom Metazoa; phylum Cnidaria; class Anthozoa; order Scleralcyonacea; family Pennatulidae; genus Pteroeides; species Pteroeides caledonicum. The sequence continues at coordinate 4,422 of JAOBAZ010034451.1, read as the reverse complement.
TAACTTATTCTACCTATGATTTACATTGTATGTTTACAAAAACTACGAGGTTTAAGATTACATTAATCTTTCAACACTAGTACATATATGTACTATTTCATATGATTTTACGACATGTCATTTATTCTTCCTAATTTAGGGTACTTTCCGCAGCTCGTGTGAAAAAGTCTTGCGAATACTTCGAGGTGGAAGAGAAACTTTACTGACTTTGTTAGAAGCATTTGTTTATGATCCCTTGGTGGACTGGACGACAGGAAATGATAATGCTTTTGCAAATGCTTTTTATGGAGGTGGTCGAGCACTTGATCCACAAGATTTAAAACAAAATAAGAAAGATATGGAGAGAGTCATTACACAATGTTTGTTTTCTTCACGAGTTGCTGAAATGAGAGGATCATGGAGGGCAAACAGGTGTGTGTCTAGTTAGAGTAGAGTGATGTGGGGTCAGGTTTGGTTTAGTGGGTGGGGTGAGGTGGGTGGGTGGCCACGTGATAAGAAGGAAGGGATTGGGTTAGGCAAGACAGTTGGGTAGGAAACGAATTGGATTAGAAAAGAAATTGAGGAGGGTAGATGGGAAAAAAACGGAGAGAGAAGAGGAAGTGATAATGATGGAAGAAGATGATAGGTAAAAATAACATTGGGAGAGAAAGAAAGAAAGGGTGAATGTGTAGTTAATGGGAGTTGGAATGCTGGAGAACAAAGGTCGAGGATGAGATGGACGAAAAACGTAGAACTAAGACAATAAAGGTGTGCTTTTTCACTTTTTTTATTCTTATTTCTTTTAGAGATGATATGGTTTCATCACTTAATAATTTGAAGGACTCCCTCGACACTTATTTCTCAACAATTAGTCAATCATTGGCTGTAGATGAAAACGATCAAGAACTCTTAGATCAAATGAATATTCTTCAGTCTGCTGTCAAATCTTCTAGTCATCCTTTACATGTTGTTCAAGCAAAGTATGTTGTTTAATTCAGAACTTCTAAGTCGTATTTACAGTTGGTTACACATATTTGTCAACTATTTCTTAAGATATGACGATCAGTTAAAGATGATTAATGAACGAAACATGGTTCTTCAAACCATCCGAGAACGACTGAAAGAATGTCAACAATGGGAAGTTCAACATCAGGTAAACAAGAAATTGTCTTGATTTTGTCGTAAGTTTTTAAACTTACTAAATCACTAACATAATATAATATAACTGAAAATATTATAATATGAAAATATTATAACATATAATATAACTGAAAATATTTTTAGACTGCTCTTGAAACAGTGCGAGGAACAAAGCTGGCTAACATTGCAAATGAGCTTCTTAAACCTCTTGATGTTGGTTAGTATGTGTTCGTCGAGTGTACGTGCATATATACTCCTGTCCACCCTTCCTCACGTTATTCTTTCTTGCTTTTTTTGATTACCAATTTCTTTCTGCCTTTCTTTCTTCCTTCAGTCCATTTACCCATTCTTCCAACCAGCCCTTTTGTATTTTCTTAAATGTTTTTTAGGTCTTCCAAGTTTTGCTCCAGCCATTGGTTTTCTCCAGAATGCAGGACAGTCGAGTACTGTAAGCCAGGTAGGGTTGCTAGAAGTAATCGTGATCTTTAAAAGGCTAAATGTCAATTTATTTTGAATTTTCTTACGACGAAAAATGTATTTCTTAGTGTGAGCAAGTTGAAACAGAACTGACTGGCTTATTACACAAACGACGGAATTTACTGAGAGCTTGTTTGGATGTTCTTCATACGTACGCCACAGTTATATCACAGGTACGATAATGAGAGATAGAAGAGAAAGCACAGCACCAACTTCAACCACTCGTGCTCCCCGCTAACCGCTTTTCTTGCTCGTGTTTCCTGCTAACCACTTTTACCACCCGTGGGCCGTGTTACCCCTTTTGTCACCCGTGCTCCCCACTGATCTCTTTTACCACTCGTGCTTCCCGCTGACAATGACCTCCTGTTTTCCGTGCACCTCACTTGCCACTTGTGTCACCTGTTCACCCCAATAATAATTAACTCATTCATATGAGGAAGTAGTGTAGAACTTTTTTCTAAAAAATAATGAAATGTTTCAATATTTCTGTTATTTTTTTCTCTAGTTCCCATCAAGCTATTCGTCAAACACAAGAAGTTATGACTGGCAATGTTGCCTTCAGAAAATTATCGAAAATCCATCAACAGAAGAGTAAGGAACAAAATTTTTATAGTCTGAGGTTTTTTTGAATTGTATTTTTTTGTAAACTAACATTTTTTTCAATCAAGATGTCAAGCTATTTTATCTGACTACGAAGCGAAACATAGTAGCGAAATGACCGTGACTGATGAAACCGCTGTCCACATCAATATTGAGACTACATTACAAAATATCTTTAATGAACAAAAAACGAAGTTTACTAAGGTATATGATACCTCAAACCAATTAAATAATTGTAAAATAGTTTATCACAAATATACCAAAAATTACAAAACAAAACACAAGTTCGATATATTCCTGGCGCGAAAAGCCGACTTTAGTTATTATAACTGTTTTTTAATTTTTAGTTTTATGAAAGACGACATCAAGAAAAGGTTGAAACAGCATTTTTGAACAACAATGCCACAGAAAGTTTACAAAAATTAGAACAATTTGTTCATGGTAACATTTATGTGTATTATTATACCAAGGTCACATGCTTTTTAAATTTCTTAATTTGTTGGAATGCTATTGTTTAGATTACGGTGAAAATGGTAAATTAGCCACAATTCATGTAATGGTAACTGCATTAGCGTCTCTTCACAAGAGGTGCATTGTCATGGAAAATACTGCTAAAGGTTTTTATCTTATCTACTATTTTCTTTATAATTTCGTTTGCTAACCAGTGTTTCCACAAAAAATTTGCATACGTCTTTCACTGTGGGGGAGGGTGTAGTCAAATAAAACAAACAAAGAACTTTTCCAAAGAAGGACGGTGATATTTGACCCCTCCCCTTCTTGGGGCAAGCTAATGGAAGGAAATTTCCTTCAAAAGTGAAAGCCCTGCTCCCAAGTCAACCTCGTACCCAGGCTGTTTGCTCTAACTTTGCAAGTGTCCGTCAATTTCATTGAATTCGCTAACTTATGAGTTTCTTGCAATATAAAATATAATTTTCTATAATATAACGAAACTCATCCATCATCCATAAAACGAAAGCTTACTATTATTTTTCCCAAATATGCACCATCACTTAGAGCGAACAGTTGCGTGGCCAGAATGCAGTATTTGTAATAGACAATGACTGGATGATAAACCTGTATATTATACTAATATATACAAGATGAATGACCGTGTTGTAAATAAGCTTCTCAAACTCATGAATAATTCATGAACTAAAAACAAAAATTAATCTTTAATCAGTGTTTTAAAATTACAAGAAGAGTGCTGAGAACTAGTACCTTGAACTATTTCAAAGTACTAGTATTTTTAAACTGAATATATTAAGCTATAAAATTAGCCATGGTAGTACTCGATGTCGGACTTTACCAAGATTCCAAGGTTTTCCAAGGTACATATATTTCAAAGAACTTGTACCGTGAAAGATGTACTGGTACTTTTAAACTGAATATATCAGGCTGTAATTAAGTGTTGCAGTAAGTTTGAGAAGTCAGTTCAAACACTCGACATTGGACTTTACCTAGATTCCAAAGTCCTCGTGCTTTTGAAAAGGCTCGCCCTTACAAGGGCAATCGGACTTGGAAATCCCGGTAAAGTCCTGTGTCTTGTGCTTGGATTAAGAAATTCCAAATGGGTTTCCATGTTGGATACTCTGATCCAAACACACGGATCCAAATACACGGGATGTTGCATGCCTGTTGAATCTGAGTATCCAACATAGGAAAAACCCATTTGGTATTTCTTTTATAAAATAACGAGCGAAAACAGGTAAAATTTCGGCGGGAAATTTCTATGTTGGATACCTCATCCAAAATAGAAATTGACCCATCAGAGCTCGCGTACTATAGATGTTATTTTTTTAGAACTATTACTTACAGTAGTCGTAATAATTGTACGTTTCTGTTTTCCCAATCTGTATTTTTCATTCGTCATTTCTTATTTGTGTTACCCAGGTATACATTCAATATCTTTATGAACATAAAGTTGGTAATCCAAGAAAATTGAGGTTTACTCAAAAGGATAAAGAACCTCGTGTGTTCACAAGATGTTTTCATGGCTGGAGTGATCATCATTACCCGAGAAAATAGGTAAGAATTAGAATGTTGTTGTTGTCGGCAATATGAACTTTTATACTCGGGTTTATCTTGAGTGTAGATTGTACCATGGTTTGGAAACTTGATTAAATTTCAATAGAACTCATTATTTATGTTAGGTAACGTTTATGCAAGTTTAAGGTCCCTTCCGCATCACATGACTATTGTATTTTGGGCTGAATGACCAATAACAGT
>JAOBAZ010034450.1:0-20661 GCA_026546875.1 Pteroeides caledonicum | reverse complement strand
GAAGGTGTGAGTTCGATACTCGCTCGAGGCAACGATTTTTCGTTGTCTCAATAACAGTGTTAGACAAATATTGAAAAATAAATACACGTAAAACTCATGAAAAACCGGCTGTGCTGCTTTACATACTTTTTGAATGCATTTTGAATGCCTGGTATTGTAATAGGACGCTGTTCGGTTACTTACGTTGTTACGTGTCTGTGGTCAGGCACTTTTCGGCTATAGCAATATGGGAAGCTATTAAGCACAAAGGATCAACCCCCCCTAAGCTAGCAACCAAAAGTCACGACGTCATACGTCTAAATTCTAAAACAGCTAATGCATCCTGTCAACAGACCACTTCAGCACATTTCTAACAAGTTCTTCTTAATAACCACAACAATCACATATGCCAAAGTTTGGTGGATGGATACAACTGGGCATGCATTGAAGAGATTAAGAACACTCATCTTTTTAACTTACTTTTCATTCGCCGCTATTTTCGTTTTGCGTTCTTTGCGTTGTCTAAATTTCCCCAGTTTGGGACTGGGCCAAAAGCTGTGTAATTACCGGGGATAAATCACTGATCAAAAAATACTTACATGTCCTGGTTATGCCTCGGCACCGGGGGGCCCCATTAGTGTCAAATTTATCCGTGTTCACATCTATGGTAAATGAGCAACGGTTGGTTGACTTGATAGAGGAACTGAAAATTGAGAAATGAGGGGTAAGTGTTAAAACTAATGGCTATTATATACAAAAATGGAAGGGCCCAAAAATGTCATTACTGACCCCCCACGATGTTAAATTCGGCTTTGCCAATTGTAAAGCGTTTTTACTAATTTGTGCCTCAATTATTTTCATTCAAAGGAACCAAATCTAAGACTTATCAACGAATCTAGTAGCAATGCTTCGTTAATGTGCAGGTTGGTTTTTAGATTGCTAAGGCGAGGAAACAGTATTCTGTTACCGTATATTCATATAATTAATGTACTATTAATGTGTTTGAGAAGGACATTAAGATACTCTTTATAGATCAAGAATGACATAAGTTCTATTGACTCTACCGACATTTTGTGTTTTAAGGGTGGAGTACACCTTAAATTTTAGGTTTGCGACATCATTTTACTCTATTAGTTCTAAATATTGATAGATTATTTCAATTCCAACATGCTATGTATCATCTTAGAGCATATTTATGAGCACTTCATTTTTTTTTTAGGTTGAACTGCCCAAACGCTATCTTGTCAGAGCTTACCTATCCTAGACTAATTAAGTTGTCTATGAGCAGATACAACGAGGGCGCAGCCTGAGTTGACTATCTTGACGCTCATAGACAACAAGGACGAGTTTTCTAATTGTTTTAGTATACATTCAGTTCCACGCTAGAAAGAAATACAGTTTTCCTTATGTAAACTCATAAAAATGTTGGTTCTTTGACCGCAATTGGCTCTGGTTTGTTGTCTTTTCCCCCACCGTTGTATATCACGAACAGACAACGGTTGAGTAGCCAATCAGGTCCCTAACCTAAAATTTAAGGTGTGCACTCCCCTCAAGGCTTTGGTGTCATCTGGTGTTTTGACCCATGTTCGGACATTTTTATTCCGGATCATAAAAGCAATTAGTTCACATGTAAATTAGTACTATTATTTTGCCTGAATTTTATTAGGGAAGTTTGCACTTTGAACACAGCAGTCGTCAGAACCACTTTAAAGGGATCCTCCACTCTAAAAACAAGTATCAACTAAATACATCTAAATGGCGTGAAATAAACATCTATGTGCATTAAATTTCTCTTAACTGTATCCTTCATTTGTAATTTATATTCAGACTTGAGCCTCTGAAGCCACGGGGGGCCGCCGTCTTGATTTTTGTTTCTTATAATATAATTTCGCCAATTTGTTTCTTATACTTAGTGAAGTATGACCATAGCCCTTGTGATTGATCATTCATTACTCAGTGAATCTTGAAATGATGAAAATGGTTAAATCAATGGACGAAAACAACTGAGTAATATGTCAAGCAACCAAGTTACGTCATCAAAATTCAAGATGGCGGCCTCCATGGATTCAAAGACTCAACTTTGAAAGTAAATTACAAAAGAAAGATACAACTAAGAGAAATTTAATCCACATAGATGTTTATTTAACGCCATTTAGATGTATATTTAGTTGATATTTGTTTTTAGAATGGAGGATCCCTTTAAAGGATATTAGCAATAAAATTCCGTTGATAAATATTGTCTTGATGAAAAGATCCTTCAAAAAGGTATATGACAGATTTTTGCACTTTCTGTTTATCTTGTTTAATTCTTCAGATATTTTCATCAGAAACAGCACGTCGACCGCCATTTTGGACCAAAATGTTATCACATTGTATTACGTCTTAACCAGGGTTAACCCTTTCAAGCAACGCAAACTACGCAGTTGTCAGTGAAAAACATTTGAGAAACTGTTATAAGGGCTTAACTTTGAGTTCTAGCAATACTATCGTTTTTTACTCTATTAACATTTACTTTTTTCATGCATATCCGTCAATGTTCAAGATGGCGAACGACTTCTGCTGAAAATATCTCAAAAACTAAAAAAAATATGAACTGTACAAGGCTATTACATACCATTTTGAAAAATCTTTCCATTAAGTCAACAAAAGTTAAGATTATATCACTCTGCTTGGGTGATATAATTATCTTAACGATTATCACAACGCCAGACGATTTTACTTCTCAAGTGAAGAGCTCTGGTACATAAAATTTCCTCCACTCCCATGTAGTTTCATTTGCAAATGCAAATTTTTGTGTTCCAATAATTTATCCATAAATAAATTGTTAAAGTGGCTGAATTAAATTGATGTTTATGCCTTAGGTTTGAGCATCCCTACAAAACAGAAAATTCAAGTAATTTGCGAAGCTTGGATACAAATATATACTTGATTCGCGCTCAAGGTAAAACAAGCAACTCTTGAGAGATTTAACTACGATATCAGATTTTATTTTTTACCGGGTGCGTAACTTGGGGTCCGTAACTAAATAGAGCAATCTGATTGGCTGAGCCAGAGGTGCGTATTACATCAGCACGGTGTTTTTCGCGCCAAAACAAGCAAACGCTGAAATTACATAAATATTGAGAAAAAAATACTATAAAATTAGAATTTAGCCACTAGAAAATGTACTCAGACGATAGTTAACGTAGTGAAAGTCAATTATACCAGCAGGAAGAAGTAGATATCGGACTACAGGTGTATTGAAGAGGGAAAACGTAGTTTTAATTAAACAGCCAGGTAAAAAATAAATATGTTATTTACCGTTCTGGTCGGGCTGTACGGGAAATATATTTTCCTTGGTCTCAAAAACGTCCCTCGGCCTTCGGTCTGCATCAAGCAGATCGTTAATCGCTTTCTCTACGTCAGAAAATTTGGGGTGTTTTAGTTTTTTGTCAGAAAGCTGCCGTATTGAAAACGCTTAAAATTTCTCTTGCATGAGCGCCAAAAATGGCGACAAAAGAAGTGTACCATCGCGTATTTTTACAGGTGTAGATAGTTGTCAGTTTTCAATATCTCATAAAATCTTCAAAATACCACGTTCTTTGTTAAAGTGAATCTTGCGGGTCAACACACGCTGCCGGCACATATGAATCCATTTGGTGTACAAATATGCATGCCGCCGGTAGGTTCACCCAAAAAGGTAAATTTTTCGAAGCCACTTAGTATAGAGATCTGTGCTCCAATTTCCGTGGCGAAATAGCTAAATGGGTAGATCAGTTTGCAACCTGCAACCTCCAGCTTGATAAAATTACAATTTCTAAGTTAGTTGACTTCTCGTAGCTTTTAAATTACCGTAGTACGTAATCAATACTTTTTTGCAATATCTTCTCAATTTGCTTTTTGTCGTTTCCAGGCCCTATAAAGGCAAACACAATATCCTACCATGGAAATGGAAATACTGACAGAGGATTTTCGTCTGAGCTTATCAATATAAGTCATGTTGCTACTATTAAAAAAAATACGCAAGATAAGGTACGTATGTACAACTATCCACTCGTGTTCAGAAATTTTACTGCATGAAAATTTGATGGCGTAAATACATTTTAAAGGGTATATGAGGCGAGTATTTTATTGGTCCATTTGAAAGAACTTTTAAACCTTCAGCGTAACGTAGCTATTGTAGATTTTATCCTTAAAAGTGACATGAAATGAACGTTTTTGTTGTTTCATTTCAAAGAACTTATTTTACAGGTTTTCATTTTCCGTCCTCCGTTCTTAGAGTAATTTTTTTTGTAATGTACAGTGAAAATGTTTAAGTTTAATTAAATATAATTTTTTTAACTGTCGCCACTTTAAAAATGTCGCACTTTTTTCAATTGTCGCGATTTTAAAAACGTCGCACTTTTTTAATATTTGCCACTTTAAAAATGCCGTACTTTTTTAATTATCGCGACTTTAGAAATGTCGCAGTTTTTTCAATTTTCACGACTTTTTGCGACCTTTGAAATGTCGTACTTTTATATATTGAATATTGTGATGAGGGGCGAAAATTCAAACCAGTCGGTCGGTCGGTCGGTCAGTCAGTCAGTCATAGGGTAAACTTTCCGGGGGGTGTTTGTGATATAAAATCATAGCAATTTACTGTAATTACTAATTGCTTTGAGGGTCATTTAGGAAATTTTAGTTGTAGCATTTAAATATTGGTTATTATTATTTGACTAGTATAGTTAATCGGTCCATCCACTAAAATCAAGCATTCTGATTGGTTCCTGGGCGGTCGGTAACCTGCAGTGCGGATCGGCCAGCTTCGGCGGCGGGAATTTTTGATCTTTTTAGTCGTATAATAAATAGTTTATTGACTGAGCCTGTTCGGTCCGTAGCTACAGGAGGATACTGGTCTCGTTCTTTTTTCGCTTATATGGACCTCGCCTAAAGGCTAGAAATACAAGCGAAAAAAGAACTCGACAGTTATCCTCCTGTACGGTCCTCTCGCTCAGCCAATAACATATATTTAGACCTGGGTTGGTATTCTTGGGAACCCTTTAAACAATTCACAGCCTGTGCAGGCTCGAGTAATATGCCAAGTTACAGATGGGGATGAAAGTAATTTTTAAAATTAGACTGTTATTTAAGTATACAAAATGGTAACTCTAAAAAGAAAATAAGAATGGGGAAAATATAAATTCAAATTAAAAATTAAAAGAAATTAAAAATTGCTATTAGGGTTAGGGATAAGCGTATCTTCAAAATTGACTGTGACAGTTAATCTTGGGGCCAAAATAGGGTTGATCTCCTTGTGGACCGGCTGATCCGGGCTGACTAGTCAACTTGGTTGACTTGCACGAGACTTGCACGGGTATCTGGTTTAGCCTGGTGCCTCTCACCAATAGTTCAGCCCGATTGATCAGGGTTTGTACTTGGATGGGTGGCCGCCTTGATCCAGATCTTAGCCAATGGAGTAGAGTTTAGTTGGTCTCTCCAGTGCTTCGAGGTTTCTTCTGTTTTTCTCTTTCAGTAACATCAACAATATCTTGGATAAGACTGGGGCCCACTCTTATCGGGAGTAGCTAACGAAAGAGAAGCCGTCTGATTACCTCCCACTGCAGTCGACATAGTAACTTTTACGTCATTTACTTATCAAGCGAACTGTATACGAATACCTCAAAGCGAATATCTCAAAAAAGAAACTGTAAGACAAAAAGAGTTATATTACTGTTAGTAGCGATATGCATTTTAAGGCTTTTGGCGCCTACACAAAAATTTTGGTACCCCCTCCCCCTGGGTCCATCTTTATCCGTCCCAATTATCAAACCTAGTTTCACCACTGTAAAGACGATGTTTTTTTAGGAATGTGAATAGTATTACCAGTCACTGTAGTCTCCACTGCAGTGCTTGTAATAAAGAATTTCTAATACCTGTTTTTCTTCAGGTACAGGTTATTTCAACTGATGGATGTGGAGTAAACAAGGGATGCCTGCGTATACCAGAAGATTGTGAACCACAAAACTGCTCTTACCTCGCCACTTATCGCCGACAAGGTGATATTGTGATATTTGAAATGCTTGGAAAAGATGCTGACTGGGTTGCTATTGGTTTTAACGACGTTCAAGCAATGGTATTGGCTCAATAATTACCTTTTTATTTGCACTTATCAAACTCAGTACTAATCCACGAAGAAAACGCAAAAGAAATGAATGTTTAATGGTTTAATTGATCAGTATCTGTTTATGGGATACAAAATTCGCCCCGATTTACATAAACTTCGATTTATTGAGTTGTAATAACTAGTAGGAAAGCATGGCTATTTGGATGTGTCTGTTTCAAATAAGATACTTAACGCTACTATGCATGAAAGTTTTCCTATTTTGATCATGATTTTATTTGAAAGAACACGTGACATGAGTGAGTAACTGATTAATGGTTCTTTCATATCTCTTCTTGTTCTTTAGATATTAAGTATTTAAATATAAAACTGTGACATCGTTGGTTAGTACAGGAAATTTACATATCAGAAAATCGCATATATCTTAAAAATTAATCTGTAAAATCACTCGAAACTTTGCATGTGAATATACTTGTGCATAAATGTAATACCACTGTGCAGGTTTTGTGGTTGCCTCGATGAACTGTTGAGTTTCTGCATGATTTTAAAAAAACAGTTGTTTATTTTCTCTCGATTTACAACTGTTTTTAACTTTGTACTGTTTAAGGACATTTGCCGCCTCTTTCAGAAATGTCGATTAACATACAGAACGTAGATCTAAATTGTTAAAAATTCCTCTTTTTCATGCCCATTGCTTACATTACATAGTCACTGCACCAAGTATCACCGGGCTTGGTTTAGTGAGTATGCAAATTTCGTGAGTGATGGTTTCGATGTCACTTATAATACCGGCCATCGCTACGTCGAAGGCTGACAGTGCATAAGCAACATCATACTTTCATTATGGGGTTTTGGTACATTTAGACATTTGGTAAATTACAACGATGGATCGAATATCACTACAATAAAAACTTTTACTTTCCGATTTGTCTAGAACTACTTTAAGTTATGTTATATTAAGTTATGTTATATAGCTATATTTTCTTTATTATTATCACGACAAAAATTGTTAAATATTGTTATTTTAACTTGCAGAAAGGTACACACGCAATTTTTTGTTACAAGAATAACAGTGACGTTTCCATTCGAAGTGGAAAAATTACTGGCTACCAATTACCAGAACTTGTCGAGGTAACTATATAACGTTTACAGTATTGGCAACAGATTTTTTCTTTCGCTTTATTGATAGAGGACCCTTAACCGATGTTTCAAATAGTATTAAATTTTTCTCCGCGCGCGCCTTTCATCGAAAAATAAGCTTCAAACTTTGAGAGCCACCGCCATCTTGGATCGATTTTCAATCTCATCTTTCGGATCCAAGTTTTTGTGTGACGTCATTATTGGGTAAAGTTGTTGTGTTTATACAGATGCTCTGGGTGAAATTTCAAAATTAGGGCGCTCAATCTGAAATCTCATGGAGGCAATCCACGAAAACCAGTCCGGTGAAATGTTTCCTTACCAATTTGAACCAGAACCAACAGTCTTACCTACTAATGACGTCAACTAATATATTTCTGCATAAATTTGAATATCGGTTTGTCATCCAAGATGGCGGCCGTTGCCGAACTTTGCAGGCTTTTTTCTCCATAAAGGACGTGCGCGGAGAAAAATAAAATACCACATCAGACATTAGTGGAGGGCCCTCTATCAATATATGGTAAAAAAATCAATTGCCAATACCCTTAACTGGTTATTTTGTAATTAAAGTGCACCTTGCCCATTTTGTTCCGGAAGTTTGGGATGGACTGCAGCCAAATGGAAGTTGTAATACTTTCGTAAAAGCCCCTGAATTTCAGGACCTCCACCATTTGGGTGTTTTGTGCCGACGAAACGAAATCATTACTGTGCAGGAGATATTTTAAAACTGATAAAGATTTCTCCTATCTACATAAACCTTGCTTTCATTTTCACAGCTTAAACATTACTGATTTTTAAAATTACTTCGTCAATGAACGTGAGTCGTTTTTTAAGTCGTTGAAAACACTCGCGGTCCGTACAGATATATAGCCTTTTTATATCTGAGAAAACCCTGGTGTTTTATATAATACATAAATATCGATCATAACAAGAAAAATCTTGAAAGCTCTAAGAAAAATTCCAAGTAGATGTGTTGTTGCTAGATTTTTCAAATAACTGACTTCTGTTACGTCGCGGGTACCAGTTTCTCCAAAATTGCGAAAAGCAACTTTGAAGGGATATGGCAATATATTTTTTTATCGAATTGCGAAAAGCAACTTTGAATTAAAAGTTTAGATCTTCGTAGAAGTAAATCTTAAAGGGATATGGCAATATATTTTTTTATCGACCCAAATAAAAGAACTCTTAAAACTATTTAATAAGTTACTTTACCGATTTGTTGTATTAATATTCTTTGTTTTCGAGATATTTCAGTTATAAATTTCGTAAAATTGGATAACGTCCGCCATCGTGAATATTCACGGAAGTGATGTGTGGACACAACCAGGGTCAAGCGAAATTCTTTACTTTGAAGACTGTATTACTATGTGAGGTTTAAACATGATTGCTTTTTGCTTTGTCATTTGTTGTTTGTCTGGAGTCAGTAACACAAACTGTCTTCTTAACACAGTCACACTGGAAAAGTTTCTTTACGGTTTGCCTGCTTGTGACGTCACAAAAACTGAAGCTAATTAAGGTTCAACATGGCGGTCATCAACAACGTTTAGCCAGCTTTGAAGTGAAATATCTCGAAAACGAAGGGAGATACAATAAATATGTAAAGTAAGTCATTGAATAGTTTTAAGAGTCCTTTTATTTTGGACGATAAAAAATATATTGCCATATCCCTTTAATTAAAAGTAACTTTCATGTGTACAGTTCAGTGGTGTGCATCATCAATTTTACGTTCGGGTGATTACAATGTGCATCATCAATTTAACATTCGGGTGATCACAATGTGCATCATTAAGTAAGTTATTAAATAGTTTTAAGATTCCTTTTATTTTGGACGATAAAAAATATATTGCCATATCCCTTTAATTAAAAGTAACTTCCATGTATACAATTCAGTGGTGTGCATCATCAATTTAACATTCGGGTGATCACAATGTGCATCAGCAATTTTTCAAAGGGTGGTCATAATGAAAAATACAACATCGTATCAAACAAAATTCGTTTAGAACATTTTCTTTCTAAGCTTTCTCCTGGAGTTACTTTTTTGGAGATACTTGTAGTTTGTAGTATGTACACTTGCTCAAATGACGTCTGAACATTTAAACGCATGCATAATCTAGCTGATCTGACCGTGAGCAAAAGGCCTGGAACTAGCAAGAAAATAGAAATCCATTTTGTTATTTTTAATCACTTAAATCTTTGCTTTTCGTTGCTGAAACGTGCTGAAACTTGTAATTATGTTTAATCAACAAAATTATAAGTCTGTTATCAATTTGGGAACGAAGTAAAGTATATTTCAAAAGAAAATTAGCTGTTTTGATCGCAAAATGGATTTCTATTTGACAACTAGTACCAGTCCTTTTCCGTGTTTTCAGATCATCTGGATGAGATAAAAAAGTTGAGTTGTTTTCATTTCACTGGTAGTGTGAGGACTTGCCCCAAAATCTAAATACTCCAAAAAACAACAGATTTATGTTGTAATTTATGTTGTATTCTTGAACACAACATACATCTTATACACATGTGTACATGTATGTTGAGACGTCATTTGGGTAAAACTCATAAAACTCAGATAACTCGTAAACGAAGGTAGGAAAGAAAATGTTGTAAACAAAGTTGCTCTGTGGTTTCAAAGTTCTTTTATATGAGACAATAAAATTGTCGGTGAATTTTGCATTGTGATTACCTTTTAAAATGTAAAAAAGGTACTTTTTTACTTATTTACTTATTTTGTCTCTTATCAATTTTTACCCAAAGGAACCAGATCTAAAACTTATCAACGGACCTAGTGACAATACTTCGATAATGTGCAGGTTGGTTTTTATGCACAGTTTTTTAAGATGGGTCAAAATTAATACCACGTTGATGTATTTGAGCAGGCATTAATGTTTTGCCGCATTTCAAACTGAAATAAATGTATTGTAACAAGTGAAACACAAAAATCTAAGGGATATATTCAACCCAATGTAATCAGTACCTTGAACCACTCGGTATTTTTATTTCTGAAAGAGTTTATCTTTCACTCCTTTGCAATTTCAAAAACATACTGTATAAGAAAATATAATTCACTGTTTCGTTTTATCCAAGTTAAACTTATTAAATTGCTTGTATTAAATTGATGTGTATAGGTTTGAACATCCCTACAAAACAGAAGATCCAAGTAATTTGCAAAGCTTGGATACAAATATCTACCTCATTTATGCTAAAGGTAAAGCGATTAGTACATCTGCTAATCGACATTTGTATTTATAATATACAATTTAATATAATTAGATGTTTTCATGGTTTTAATTATGGTCCTATTTTTTTTATATTTTGTAATTATATAAAATATAGCACTTGTTTGATTTTACCGATTTTTATAATGATATAGTTTTATGAAGGGAACATATTTCATCACATTTCAACTCTGCTTATAACCAATATGAAACAATACACAACGTATTTGCTGAAGGGGGATTTAAACTTTGCAATATGCTTGTCTGCCGCTATAGCCGGTGAAGTTCCACAACAGTAAAAAATGATATTTGCTCATATGAAAGATTTTTAAAACAATATAGTAAGTTCTTGTACAATTTTGCGTCCTCGGGCGTTGTTCTCGAGTGATGTGCGTTTTTGTGGCAAATTCGGAGCTTTGATGACGTTACAACATGAACGTAAAACAGGTTAGCCGTGTTATTTAAATATCTTTTGCTTTATTAAATGAAATCAAGTAAAAATTCACATGTACAACAGTATATGAGCATATCGTCTCTTTAAAGTGATTTCGCTTAATTACAACAAAGTTATGAAGATTTAGCAAAATGAGGTTATCAAATCAACTAATCAAGCGCTACATTTATACAGTTCTAACTTAGTTTTAAGAGTCGTCTCATATGTCATTTTTCACTGTTGTGGCACTTTAAGCTTTTCAGCGGGTGAGTTTTCATTCATCTTAAAGGAAAGTGGCAATCATATTGGGTAGAACGGTAACTTACAACATGCAATCTCCCAATTGTGCAACTAGACTACTTAACACCTTCCCTGCCAGCGTTCGCTACCCAAAAGGTAAAATTGTCTGGCTTCAACCAAAGTAAAATACTAGAAGACTTCGTTAGCGCAGAAATAATTTTTTTTATTTTTCCGGTCCAGTATCCACGCGTTTCAGCCAATCAAATTACTTCGTTGCCGGTCCGGTTTTTTCCATCCGGACCGCTCAGCCGGACCGCTAACGGTTTTCAATTTAAAAATGTAAACCGACATCGTAATTTTGTCGATTTTTATCTAAATATTTTACTATTCATACGAAAATGAATAGTATTGAAAGTGAGTTTTTGATTATCTTGACGAATTAAACATTGAAATCAAACAAAATACGAAATATACTGTTGCAAAATTTAAATTTATAATTGCGTGTGCAAATCACGCGTACAAATGTAATTTGGTTAATAAAATCTGAAAAGTTCATCCAAACTTTTTAATACACGCTTACTTTACCAAAAATGTCTTAAAGGAAAAAAATAAACACGTTATTTACCGGCTTTTCCCGGGCCGGATGGGAGAAAACTAAACCTCGGTCATGAAATGGCTTTTTGCCTTCGGCCTCGAGCCGGTTTTCTCCCAATCCGACCTGGAAGCCGATAAATAACATATATGTATTTAGCCATCTGTCGAAGCTTTTGTTATATATTACATTCACCTGATGCGTTCACAAAGAAATCTCTTGCCAGTATTCCAGAGATCTGTCATGGAACGAAATGGCGTTCAGTTTAACTTTAAAATCCCACAAAAAATAAGAACTTAGCCGAAAAGAAAACGTTACTGTCGTAACAACATATATAGATTTATCTAGTTAAAATATAGCGTAGGAGTTGCGATTTAAATGTCTAAGCTCGTTTATAGTTTTATCTATCGCAGTAATCGATCAGTACAATATTTTTCCAGTATCTTTCTTCTGAATTTGCTTTTCGTCGTTTCCAGGCCCTATAAAGGCAAACACAATATCCTACCATGGAAATGGAAAAACTGACAGAGGATTTTCGTCGAAGTTTATCAATATAAGTCATGTTGCTAGTACCGATAAAAATACAGAAAATGAAAATGAGGTACCCATGTTTCTGTTTAACTGACACGTAATTGTAAGGGTTCATGAATCATAATTTGACCCAAATTATGATTGCATGCTAAAGATCATCAATATAGAAATACCACGGTACTTATGTAAAACTTTGCTACATAACTAAATGTTGGGAAACATTCAGGCTCTCGCTTATATGTTCGATATCATTCACGTTGCAAATTCAAGTCATGAAGTAAGGCCCCGCCTAGCAGCCAATAAACCAAACAATCCATTAGCCCTTTCAGGACCTCAGTCGGGTATATAATAACCCTTACCAGCGAAAAAACTCAAGATCGCAGCACTGGATGTATTTGGGAGGTTTATCAGAGATTGAGGTTCATTTAGACATTTCAGACACTATTTGTTTGAAAGTTTACGTTTGTTCGAAAAATACGCATTTAGAAAATTTTTTTTTAAAAATAATGACTATTTTGCTGACTAAACCTTTTTAAGAAGTAGTCACGCTGAGTCATTGTAGTGTACGTGGGAAAAAGCAAATTGTTAGCAGTTGAGTATGTTTAAAGCTTGGCTTCCCGTAAGACATGGTGTTTCTACGATAAAATGTGTTCTATGGCTATAGTTACGTGATACCCTGCCATAGTTTTGGAGCACTCCCCTGGTGAATACAATATAGCAGTTGATTTTCTCCCTGTACGTTTAATTCCTTCCACACAAAAAAGTCAATTTTGTCTCATCATAGTTACTGGCGTACATGGTTTGGAAACGTGATTAAAATTCAATAGAACTCGTTATTTATGTTGGGTAACATTTAACGTTTTAAACGTTTTAACGTTTTTGTGCTTAATGACCAATAACAGTGCTTAAAATTTCTAATGTTCAATTTTACGGGTGAATGATTGGGTCGATTCATTCCTATTGGTTGTTTGGCCAAGAAAACAATGTGCACGTGATGCAGAAGGACCTTAAACTTGCATAAACCTGGACAATAACATAGATAATTAGTTTCATTGAATTTTGATTAAGCTTCCAAACCATGTTCTCCAACAACTGTCGTCTCATTTATGAGTTAATTGATATTTAATCTTAGTAACCTATTTGGGATTTACCGTAAGAAAAGCTTGAAGGCTTTTTTAAACATCGTTTGTTCTGTCAAGTTTCAGTATTTTTCTTAGCAATCTAATAAATGTAGTTTAACATCAAATGGAACAAAAATTATTTTATACTTTTTATTTCAACATGACAACCAGTGTTGCCCTCACTTCCCGTAGTTACGCCACTGACAAAGGTCTTCTTTCTGCCATTTTTAGGAAACATGTGGCAAAAGTATTGGTTGTTTGCGTTACCCGGCAGGGTGCGAGTTTTCCAAATGTACATTCTTGGCAACGTACAAGACAGTGAAAGATCTAGTGACTTTCGAATTATTTGCAACAAACTCCGAATGGGTGTCTATTGGGTTTAATGATGAGCAATTCATGGTACTGTGTGCGATTGATGATGTAAAAACGTAAATTTTTATTTAAATGAGCGACTATTTCTCATAGTGATTGCTACAGGTTTTTACAAGAGAAGACTTTCTCTTCAATTGTTTTATTTCGTGCACGCAAGTGACTTTTCAACCCTGTTTCCGTTTTACATTTAGCGTTGTTTTACTTAATTATTTAATATCCAATGTCGTATTTATCGGACAACAAGAACAAAAAGATAAACAAGAAAACATATATAGCAAAAACAACGACAGAACAAAGAACAAAAGAAAAAAATTATGTGATGTAAAGGGTTATATTGCCGTCCTTTCAAAGAATTTCTTGTCATGCCACCAGCTAATTTTCAGACTACATGCAGGACAAGTGTAAGTGAGACTTGTTGGTTGGATGAAGTGGCAGAATATTATGTTTTTGTCTTTGCCCATAAGATTTGCGGTGGTTGGAAATCTGCTTAGACAGAAGGAAACTCCCACACACGTTATACTTCGATATCAATTGGATATCAACTGGGGCAATCTTTTTTCATTTTTTCTAAGTACGCTCTTTTTTGGATATTACGTTAATTCGCCATACGGTAATGACAAGTCGAGAATATTGTTGTTTTCCGACAAGGATATCGTTGTGAAAATCCGTTGCAAAATGCGAAAATTGAGCCATTTCAATGCGAAAAATAGCAGTGATTGGGACCGAGTTTTGACGTCACAAGTAGAAAATGCTTTACCAAGGACAGAGTGGTTGTTCTTAAGTGGCTTTTCGATATGAGAGGATTCTGAATCATGGTAATCAGCATTACACAACGAAAAAGAAGAGGGAAATTAAGATTGTATATTAAGAGTAAGTACAACATCGAAAAGCTTTTTAATACCTTTTTTTTTATTTTCTAAGGTTGGTACGGATTCTGTTTTGTGCTACAAATCTGGTAACAAAGTGATTTTGGAAAGAGGATTAATAACGGCAAAATCTCTTCCTCCGTTGACTCAGGTAAATAATCTTGCTTGTTTTTAGTGTTATATTACCGTTATTTCAAACTGAGAAACTTCGCCTTTCAAAATTGACAGGTGGAAGAACTAGAATATATTAATGGCTCGATTGATGGTAGTTCTATTCGGTGTAGGTGAGTTATAATGGTAACCAGTAGTGTAACCAAGGTTGGTCAAACTGGCTTTGCCCTCCCCCCCCGTTGACAGAAAGGGTTGCCTTTGCGAAAACCTGAAACCCAGGAGTGGCTGTTAAAACAACATTATCCTGGCATGTTTCAACATGTTTTAAACTCACGGTGTTGTTCATACATTTTACATTCGTACAAAAACATAGCTGCATGTTGGAACTATCATGTTCATAGTTGTTGGAACAACCTAGTTCAATATTTTAAGTTCCTCATGTCCAAACATACATGTTGTATTATATGTAAACAATGTTGTTCATCTAAGAGCGTTCTTTTTTGCTGCTCTAACAGGAATGTGAACAGTGTTCTCAGCCAAGAATAGCACTGTTTAAACAACTGTCAACAGGTCTGTTAATAGTGCTGTTCTACCTGTGTCTCAAGCTCGTCATCTTAGCCATATTCAAAACTGCTACAAGCTAAAAAAAGACTGTGAGATTTACATCGCAATTTGAAATGAAGCATATGGCGTAACCGTTTTGATGAGACTAACTGTTTTTGTTATATTTAAAAAGTTTTCAATCGGATAATAAAGTTTTTGTTTTTGTTTCGTTTGTTTAGTTTTAGTCGGCCATTGAACACCAGCACATTGGTTAATCTGGAAGGCACAAGTTTATATCTTATATATGCCAGAGGTAAATATTTAAAGTGCCTATGAGTCAAAATTACTAGTTGTTTTACTTTGTAAAACTATAGAGTAAGCTACTTGACACTTTCTCGTTTATTTGCTTCGTTGTTGAGATATTTCAGTTTGTTTACGACGTAAAGTACATGTTAATTACGTCACACCGCGTAATGAGTTGTAACAAAATGTTATATACCTCCAGTGCCACCGAAGTAAGCCTCCTGCGAATCTGTGTGATAGTATACTAGTGTGATAGTATAAAAATACATATTTTTGAAAGAAATTTTAGTTGGCAATCACCGAGATTGCATTTTCTCTGTGGCTCCTTACGTAAATGTCTGGTGTTACCAGCGTCTACTAGTGGTGTTACTAGCATCTACTTGGTAAGCAAACTAAAATATCTCAGCAACAAAGCAAGTGAACGAAAAATGTAGAAAACATTTTTCTATTCTTTGACGAGCTATTTCAGATAAGACAAAATTATTTTTGTGCCAAATACGAGCTGCGCAAAAAAATAAAAGTTGTATTTGTAGACAAGTGCCGTGCATTCACAGACCGGACTTTAATGTGCAGTAATGTAGCTTTAATTCAAATATTGTAAACTTCCCGTCAATACAGATATCCTGTACTGGCCTCATTTGTTCAACTCACATTTAATTGTTTTCGACTAAAATGTGATTAACTTTATTTTCTTCACCAAAGGTAACCTTAGATCTAGTGATCCTAGTTATCATGGCGGCGGCCCATCCAACCGAGGTTTTTCAGCAGAGCGGGTCAACATCAGAAGTACCACTGAATCTAGCTTAAAATCGCCTAGTAACTTGAAGAAAAGAGTACACGGTTAGAGTTTTTTCATCACAAAATTAATACAGTACTGTCAATATTTAGCGCACAAACGGTTATTTTTGATTCTATGCATTTATTATATGGACATTGGTGTTTAACCGGGAACTAAAACACTCATATTTTCCAGACGTACACGTGCAGCGTACACTTCGTACACGTTGTGCACGTACACGTTGTACACGTACGCGTTGTACACGTGCACGTTGCACCCATGCACAGTTGTACACCTATACCTACACGCACATACATGTACACGTACGCACATACCGAAACAAATGCATTTGTTCTTCAATAGTTAACTTGTATTGTAGGGTCACTTATGGTCGCAGTTTGGCTTTTCGTTGCGTCAACTGGGTTATTTTTTGCACGCTACACCAGAGACAGTTGGGCAGATGCTGAATTGTTTGGCGAAAAGATTTGGTTTCAGGTTTGTATATTCTCTACATGTACGCATCCATCTTTTATTATAATGTGATGCCTTAACTGTATTTTTATAACTTTAGGAAAAGCTAGAACAGTTTTACTTTTGTCGTGAATATCGACTCTATGATCTCCAAAGTTCCAATCCCTTTTAATTGTTTTAGTTCTTTACTGTATACGGACAGTTTGCAGCATGTTGTTTATCGTGGGCATTCCTGCCTAAATATATAACTTACCGGTAACAACATTTTCCACTTGAACAAAATTACTATTTAACAATATTTGATTATGACCTCAAGGTTTCAATAAGCTGACAGGCTATAGCTACCAGTTATCGAAATCGGGAGCGAATAATCTAATGGTTTAGTAGAGGGACAAAAGTGGAAAATAATGTTCCACGATAAAAGTTTAATAATTTATTCCTATTTAGTAGAGAAAACGTGCTACAAAACCCGGTTTGTCGCACTCGTCATCTATCGACAAATAGATGCGAGTAGCGTAGCCAATTAAATTGCTTGATTTGCCATGGAGCACTCGTAGCTTTCTATACTAAAGGTACTTATGTTCACTGCAAGTTGTTATATTTTTTTCTTTGTATAAAAACAGTTCCATCGATTTTTGATGGTATCTGTGGTACTTGGAACAATTTCTTCCATTGTGGTCATATTTGTCGATTTGGATGGTTTCACAAAGGTATTTTTAATTGTTAGCGCTATTTAAAGGACATCGGCAATGGATTTTAACTTTACCTAATCTGAGAGAACTAAAAAAGTGGTATATAACAACGCTTTAGTGTTCTTTTATATTTTGTTTTATTAGCGAGATATTTAAGTTTGCAGAATTGTCGTGTCCGTCATCTTTAATTTTGACCTTGCTTAGTGTCGTCATTGGCAAACAATTTGCATGGTAATTGGTAAACAAACTGAAACCTCTCTGTAAGCAAAATAATTACTGTGAAAATTTTTGCTCTTCTGTATTAGCATAACATTAATGTAGCGGTAAAGTCCTCTTATTTTACTCCCGAAATATTCTGTGGTTTTCAAGATGAAATTTTTGAATGGTATTGAAAATTTCCAGGCTTTAAGGTTTAAGGCTTGTTTCCACTGAGAAAAATTTTTACGCAAACTGAGACTGCCGCGTTGCCGTCCTACGTGCTTAATTTAAATATCATAAAAGGTATCAGTTTTTTTGTTCAACCAGTATAAAGTCGAGTAATCGATCGCAGCGATAATATGGCTTTAACATGTTTGAAATCCGACGTTGCGAGACAAGTGGCATGAAAAATTGCACAGTATATCAGAGAGTTAACTTTCGCATAATTTTTAACTACACTAGGGAGAAGACAAATTTAAGACTCACGCCATATTAGGGCTGGTTGTTCTGGGTCTGGCAATACTACAACCTATTGGTGCTCTTCTTCGTCCACATCCAAAGACACCGAGGTAAGTGGTTGTCAAGTAATCATTATGATTTTGCTCGTGCAGTTCAGGTTTACCTACTCGTGATGTTTGAATATTTTGCCAAATTACACTAACCTAACAACTCGTGCAATTTTGGCACAATTTTTAAACCTCACTCGCAGTGTAAGTGCATGATTGCATTCGCTATCATATGATTACCTATACTAATTCCTTGTATATCTGGTAAGAAATACCTCGTGTTGCTTTACTTTTACGTTCATCTGAAACAAATACGAGATTCTAATATTAAAAAATACAACATTTAAAAGAACACATTGATTCGATGTACAACTGACAATTCACTTTCAAATAGAACATGTAAATCGAACATGTAAATCGAACACGTACCATTCAGATGAAAACCAGTTAAATACATATTTCCATTGGGTTAACATGCATTACTGAGAACTGGTTTTAACGGACAGACTGGACAATGCAGAGACGACACAAATGGCATTTTATACAGTATGTATAAAATGTCATTTGTCATGTGTTTTAAACGTTTATGGAACCCATTTTCAACACGAAATTGGCAACAGCCCATTCTGTTTGTTAAGCCAGGGTCAAACAGAGATGAGAGTAGACAGCTCTCAACTCTCACGCCCCGGTCAAGCGAGCGCATAAAAATTGATGAGGGTTGGTTGGCCGCGTGTAACAGGGTCAGAATTATTATCTTTCTTTTTCTTTTCCTTTTGTTGCTATCAGCAATAGTTTCAAACTCATTCGCCATTTTGTGTTAAAACGGCGTTAGAAGTACTATTACGAACACAGGTAAGTGTTCTTGAACTAAATTTCTAAATACGGACAAGCTGGTTGAAAATAGGAGGCGCAGCCGAGTTTTTATAACCATGAAGCTTGTCAGTATTTGACATTTAGTTCAAGAACGCTTACGAGTGTTGCCTCTCAAACGAACCAATATTTTGCGAGAAAATCTAACTTGAATTTGGCTGGTGTTCTAGAAGTAAATTCCTATGTACAGAATTAAATATGCATTTCTTTTGTGTTCGCTTCATGAATTATTAATGAGTGTGAGAATATTGTTTATAACCTCTTATCAACTTCCACCGAAATTTGCCTCCCCCAGTTTTCCCCATGGTAGCGCGACCGTCTGTCGCTTTTGTTCAATTATTTCATTGTTTTTGACAAACGTGAGAATTCTGTTAAAGCTGTCAGATTTTCAAACATGTCAAATTTTGATCTTAAAGTAAACAGAATACTATTAGGTGAATTGTTCTTGTTTGAAATATAATTATATTATAATATTCGGTATTAAGCAATTGAGTAGCAAATAAGTTTATATTTTAGTTTATATTTTGTCAAACTTGTGTTGGTTTTATAAAGTAGTTTCTTTTAAAAAAAACGTGTTTGTGATATTTTACTTGACAAAGGTCTTGCCCCCTCAGAGATTGCCCCTCATTCCCCCCCAAAGTGCGAGGCCTGGCGCCGCTTCTCGAACCAGTTCAACTGACAAGAGTTGATGAGAATGCATGAGTACACGGTCAAACGTGGGCGACAGTTACAATCCTAATCAATTCTCACTTGTTTAACCGGGGGTTAAATACAATACCTTATATATTCCATATATTTCCTGTCAACAGCCCTGATTGCTTGACTGCAAAATATTACCATTGGCGAAGCCAGCGGCAGCCTGCAAGGTTAGTCCTGCTATGCAGATTTCAAATCATTATCATTATTCATTTCTTTAGAAATCTATTGTTTTTACGGTTCTTGAACACGAAAACATTTGCATAGCAGGACGAAATTGTCGGGCTGGCTACGCTACTGAACACAGATTTTCTCACTCTTGTTGGAACCTTTGAAGTTTTTGTCCTCGCGCATGTCGCATTACGCATGTTGTCCGCCATGTTCCTAGCAAGTTTCCTTTCCTGGCCAATAAGCACGCTGAACTGGCTAATCCGCCATATTCCTAGCAAGGTGATTGCATATTTTTGCATAAAACAAAGACGAACACGTTGCACCGGCGAGTGCTTTCTCTGAATTGTTACCTACTCTGTGCTACTGAATATTACCCGATAAAATAGAAATAAAATAAGTTTGAAGAATTGTTTTTATTTAGGAGGCCTATTTTCAACTTCTTTCATCGCTCGTTTGGGGTTTCCGCCTTCGTTATATCTCGTAAGTTGACCTTAAGTTATTGTTACGACCTGAACACGTGGCACAAATCAAGCTTTCTTTGAGCTTTGAAACTTAACGGTTAATTCTATGTGTACATGTATTTAAGAAATATAAAATGGTTTTCCGTGTTTATATACTCTGATATAAACACGTGGGATGTTGCCAGACTTTCGAAAAGCGTAATAAAGTGTTATATCACAGTATATAAACACAGGGAAAACCATTTTATATTTCTTTTATAAAATATCAGGCTTAAAATATTAAATTATCCCGCAGT
>JAOBAZ010034339.1:0-12738 GCA_026546875.1 Pteroeides caledonicum | reverse complement strand
ATATATATAACAATGCATTGAATATAGCGCCATCCGCGTACAGACAACTTTCGGATTAATGTGATTTTGCATAAATGCAGCTGGTGATTAATGAAATGCTCTGGTTGGCCAACACACCTTGGATTGTTTTATGATAATTTATGATAATTACATTGTACCTAATGCGTACTAGTTCCCTAGTTTTGTCGGGGTGAGTGAGGAAGAATTTACTTTAATGGTTCAATAACAGAAAAAAGGTGAAAACAAAGTTGAAAAATTATTTTTTTGTGGAAACTTAGGTACAATAAATACTCGTTTAACATATCACTTTTGTTCAGTGTAAACAAGTTTCTAGAAAAAGTATGTGATAATAAAACTTCGCCAATGTCAAAAGTGACGTCACTTTTGACTAAACCTGGAGGCGTTTTACGGCAAATCCCGACGTGATCATGTGTAAGATTTCCAGTTACAAAAACATCTATAACTTGGAAGCTAAATATTTTACGCTAAAATTTTATCAGTGGTTTAATTTTCTTTGACATGATTAAGAAAAATTAGACAAGAGATTGCATTTGACCTTTAAATGATGAAATTTTTGTAGTTGTTTTTATTACAGAATCTTAGAAGACTTTGGCAAGTTATTAACTCCCGTCATGGGGTCATGGCACATAGCTACATAAGCGCGAAATATTTTGCTTTTTTTTGCTATATAAAATACTTGACATAAAAAAAACAATACTTGTACTCTTTTTCTTGAATGAATACTTTTTTAGCAATTTTTTACACGTTCCGAACGTTTTTCGGACATAATATTTGTAATATCGTTTTCAGGTTTTTACGAACTCGTAAAATGAGTTTGTTAGAGCTTTTGTAATGTACTTCATATCTTATCAAAAATTAATCGCAACTTGATTAATATTAACTAAAATAGATAATATATTGGATTTAAAAGTAAATGAACTTGGCCTAAGAGCGCGAGGCGTTGGGGGAAATTTAAATGGACATATAATTAAAACATTTGTTTACAATTTTTGTTTACGTTATGCGGACATCTTTCGAGACGACGACACTCAGCTTTTGTCGCCAAAAGCAAAAAAGCGCCAAATAAACCGCACGTACTATGTCCAACAAAAAAAACATCAAAAATAGAACTCGCTTGATGCACTTTAATATTCAAGTAAAACACGACGACTGCCATCGACTTGATAATATAAAAAAAACAGCGACGGTAAAAAGCCATCTTGGTCCAAGCGTCGACAACGCCGAGCTGATAGATACCCTTTTAAAAACGTATGATGAAGACAAACAGGCAATGGAAGGCAGAGCGCTTACAATTGAGTATTTCATTGTTGACCCTGATTTTAAATTTTATACCAGTGTTCCAGACTATAAATGTTTTTAAAGCTTTTTTTGATTTTTTTATAATTATTATAGAGTATACCACCAAATGCACGTATGATCTATTCAAATACATTCTCATTTTTCCAGAATCACAACACTGCTAAAGCTTTGTTAGAAATTTCTCGAAATGGTTTTTGTCTAGAGCATACTGTGGTATGTCAAGTGACAAAATAATATTTAAAGATTGTGGTATTCAGTCTGTTAGAGTGTAGTGATGAGGTAAAGACTGGCCATAGGTTTCGATATTCCACCAAAGAACTTCAAAACTTGGGCACATTAATAGTTATTGATGTTTACAAGTTTTGGATTATGAATTTAATGATATTGGACTGGTTTATCACTGTTAATTATTTTTAACATCGATAATTAAATAAATTATTAGCTAATTTTTAAATTACTACATTCAGTTGATTTGTTTTCACTGTTACTGGTTGTAGCATTTTTTAAAAAAGCTTTTTTAAAATGCAAATCCTCAAAAACTACTGGTTTTACCACATTCATCATTTTAGGGACACGCCATTCAGTTGGAAATTTTTGGGTGCATGTAAGGTCATCAGGAGTTTCTAAAATTTCTAATTGTACATGTATGTAATCTAAAATTTGAAACACCATTTCTACCACATGTTCGCAACAAACCTCTTTTCCAATTCTCCATGAACAACTAGCATACCCTACACAGCCAGTAATTTAATGTAAATGTACATACAGGTGTATGTAGCATAACATTTTTTCTTAATTGATCCAGCCACTGTTCCTTTTATTAAAAAATACAACTCTTCACTACATTTTAATTGATTTGGTTTGAATTGGTCATGAGAAACATATCCAACTTTTAAAAACTGGTTGCCTAATTTCTCTTTATATTATGCACTATTTGAACAACCATATTCCAAATTCTTTTCGTTTTTATTTAAAAATAATTGGATATATTTGTTTAGAATTTTGTATAGAGGAACACCTTGTAGGCCTTACTATTGGCCAAGGAAGTAAGAGTGATGTTAAACTTTAAAGCCCCATAAGATCACAAAACATCCTCCATTACCTTCTTCAGAACTAGAATGAAGTCATAGTAACACTCTAACAATCGCTTTTATTCAATGAAACGAAATTTTGACAGTGCAATACCGTGTTCTTAGTATTACGAGCTATAGTTACTGAAGCGGGGCATGCGGTACTCTTTGTAATATGAGCCAGTTATATGGAAAGTACTATATGGTACTCTTGGTTAAGCCAGAGACCTCAATACAAGAGAGTTGGGACATGTATTGTTTTCATGTTGGAACTAAAATGGCGGAATATAATAACGAAACAAAAGATCGCCGCCATTTTCGATCCAAATACGCCCAAATTCAAAAGATTTGTTGACAATACAAGACTCAACTCTCTTAATAGAGGGCTCTGGGTTAAGCTAGTTACAGGAGCGTGCTAGCTAGTTACAGGAGACTGTAACTAGTTGTTTCACATGATACTCTTGGTAATATGAGCCAGTTATATGAAGAGCACCACATGGAACTCTTGAGGCTTCAAAGCTTAAGGAGATAGCGGAGACTCTTCATTATCACCAACGTGGAGTTGAATAGTAGCGCAGCAATTGACGCGTAACTTCGAGTTAGGCATTTGCCACTATTTACCGACACTGTTGTTTTGCCACTACTCACCGACACAATTGTTTTGGCATATACCATTCAAACTATCATTTATAATATATGATATATATTTATTGATTCGTTCAATTTTAGTTTCCGAAACAAATGAAGAAGTCATTTAAATGTTCGTGTTGGATATTCGGAGCTAGAGCAACCAATCAAACTGGTTAAAAATTACTATCCCGACTTTGACTGTATGTTAACTTACGATATAGTTTTAAGAGTTCTTTCAGATAAGATAATTACAAAGTTACCATCACTGACACTTTAACTAGTAAAATGCGACTACTGATTGATTTAATACAGCGCAAAAAGTTATGGGCGTCAAACATTGCGTCGGTGCAACTCGCATCCTATATCTTTTCCCAGTAAAATAATTCTTCACTATTCCCTGAGTGCAAAACCGAAAACAAATTATTTGGTAAGGTTTGTGAATCCAACGAACCAACGAGCAGTAGAGATAGGCGAGAGATTCCGTAAATGTAGTACAAAATAAGCATCAGTAGATGATTTTTCCGGACGACATTAATGAAAAAATGTAAGTACGGAATGCTCTTAGCCAAAAGAAACGCAAAGTTGTCGCTCTAAGACGGTTTTTTTTGTCTTTAAAGTGACTCGTCAGTTTTCCACAGCTCGATCGTGAAACCATTAAGTATCAACTTCGAATGCACATGTCATAAATATGCGGAGGTTTGACCGAATAAAAATAGCTGTTTCGGTTCTTAACATTTTCTGGATTATAGCTCACTCTAGGACCTTAGGCAAGTAAAATTGTCATGCGTTAGCAGACTGCGTAAAATAAAGAAATTCAGCTGCGGTCCGGAAAAAGTTAACGATTTATGGAATAAAAATTACTGATGAGCTTAATTTTTATCTTTTTTTATTTTTTACAAAATGATAATAATATACAAGGAAACGTTACACGACCGTGATTGGTTGGTTTCAGTGCATTTAATCCCAAACAACAGTGCAAAAATCTGTAATAACAATGCAAAGATCTGTAACAAAGTTTTTGAGCGTCATAAATCCAAGTTATTTAATGTTTTGACTGTACGATACTATAATTCCATTGCTCGTTTGAAATCAACGACTTGTAAATATTTAAGAATAAAGACACACGTCGCGTGACTTTGTCTAAACTAATTAAACACGACTGGAAGATCAAGTTTTCTTGACCACCGGATTTTCATCTTTTGTTATATTATTAATAAGTAATAGTATGGTTCATGGTCGGATCCAGCACTAGTGCACCTAGTTTGCATAACAAAACAAGTTGGTCAAAATAAAATTTTGATTGGCTAAGCTGTGATATGGAAATTAGGTGCACTAGAGCTGGATCCGACCATGTGGTTTCGTGCAATTTGGAAAAAACATGCACTCGTGAGTTTGTCAAAGACTTCAATTTTATATTTTATTTTAAAGTTTTATTATTTATTAAAAAAAGAAACAAATTTCGCGCACACTCAACGAACGCAAAGGCCAACAAACAAACTATTGCAAAATTCTAGACAGGTCGCTCCTTCAAAGTTTGATGTCCTCGGCATTGGCATGACGTTATAACTTGAGATACGACTTTTTATTCACGTTGTGACTTTATAACTTGAAAGTAAAAAGTCGTATCTCACATTATGACGCCGGTCGTTGGACATGACGATTTCACACATGGCTATTAGCCACCAGTCAGTCGTTATGAAATCTCCTAAATATATAACGCCCCACACAAATATTTTGGCAGCCAACAGGAGGGGACATAAACTAGTTAAACTGGTTACACTACTGGATTTATTTTAATCACTTAATTATATCCAGCTACTACCTTACATAATTTAGTCGTAGGATTTCCCCACTGACCTTCATATTAACTAGACTGCTTATGACTCATTAAATGCCACACATTTGTAAACAATAGCGTTAAATATTATGTCAAACTTGTTTCTAACTTCTGTTTACCAGAAAGCTAGCGTGCTGAGACCGAACAAAGAGGAAATTAAACAAGACAGCACAAGACAGCACGAGCGCCAGCAAAAGCAGTTCAGCCATGTTGATGCCGGCGTAGATTGCAGTGTTCGTCTTTAACTGATAAAATCTCCAAAATGGCTTCTATGAGCTTTGAAGCGAGTCGTCTTTCCTTAGGCCAACAGTTTCTGTTTTTCGGACCACAAAATAAAACAAAAATAAATCTGCTTTTTGGTGTACAAATATCGTAGCCAGTGGGGTCACTCAACAGCTCATTTCTGCTGATCCATTGGTAGAAATGGATGGTTTTATGGTCCAGTCAACCCAGCACATTTTTTTTTCACCAGGGTGGGTTTAACAGTAAAAACAAAGAACTATAACGGAAGTTGAGTATATTTTAAAATTTATGCTAATAAAAACAAAGACTGAGATATTGCCTTCTCCGTTCGAATAACTTAAAAGTCAATTCGATAATTGCCTTTAAGCGTCAGCTGTGAATATATTTTTTAGCCCAATAACCGGCCATCGAAGCCTTTCTCCGGAATGTGTGGCAATGTACGCGGTGTTCTCGTTACAACATATTATCTAATAAATCAATTTTTCTTGGTTTTACTTTCGTTGTATATTTATAATGTATTACATATTGTGTTTTTATCGATATTGCAGGACTTGGTTGACGACGACAACGGATTACAATCTGAGGACAACGAAGATTTCAATATGCCACGAAATGGTACGTTACTACGTAATAATCGATAATGTATGGTACATGCATTTATTGCGAAACTCCGTCAACAAAAAACGCTTAAGGTGACTTTATATTGGTTTATTTCGCCGGTATCGTTTGCAGTATAGCAACATAATCACAACAACTGGCGTCTTTGAGTTGTAGTATATAATTATTTGCCAGCATTATATTCTCAGCATACCGTGGCTATTGTTCTGTATAGTTCTGGTTTTGTCTACTTTACATTTAACGAAGGTTATCTATTTACTGAATTTTAACACAGTTACAATGGCAGGGGAGGGCCTCAAAAAACTTTCAATATAAGTCTTTCACGATAAAGCTTTAGATATATTGTCAAGTTTTGACCTCAAAACCAACTCATTTTGCGGATTTTGCAGTATAAATTTAATTTGCTGAACCAGTTACAAATTGTACAACAAGAATAGGGCTACCTTGCACAGTTGCAGCCAGCGTGTAATAGTTTGATCCTAGCTTTACCCAATACTCTGACGAGAGAATGAAAGCATCGATTTTGTGGAACTCGTGAATTTCCAACCAATTTAAATTTATGATACCGTGGCAAGTTTGGCACAATAGCTATTCTGTTAGTTGTCCTAGAATTCGTTCCTAAATTGGGTTGTTGAGTCAGTTTTCCTGCAGGTAACTTTTTCCATCATTCTTTTTTTTAATGAATTCGAAATGCTTGTGGTCACGTATGATGATGTAAGACAGAAGATGTACGGTCGCATCATGGACAAATGCGTTTAATGGAAAACTAATCCAACTTTTCCATCTTGAGATGTCTGTAATCTCAAGATTTTAGTCAAAGCAAAAGATCACTTTAAGAGACTATATCTCGAATTTATTATAAATTTATCGTCACACTTATGCATGGTCTATTAAAGACTAATTAGCTGACTGCAAGTTGCTGCAGACAAAAAATCCTAATTGATCAACCATCTCTTTACGTAGGTATTCACCTATACATAGATTTTCGATCTTTTATACACCCAAACAATTCTTCCAGCTAAGATGCGAGGGAGTAAACTCATCCTCATCAGCCAACTAAATTCTCCAGAAAACGGAACTGCTTTTAACGAAATCCATGGAAACAAATGAACATATTACAGGAATATCGCAGGAATATGATATTTTATAGCAGCTCGTTTCTTTCAGCCACGCTTGGCTTTTTTATTTTATCGTTTTCTTATCAGAAAACTAACAAGCTTTCTAGTCAAAGAAAGCCGAGGAGATATGGTATATGTTATAACAAAATTACAAACTTAAAACGGAAATGAGTAATTGTTATAAGATTTCAATAGCAAAAATTCTTAAATGTTAGTTAGCAAGCTTCAAATTCATTGCAATATTGATATTGCGAAAATGTTTAAAAAAATTGAATAACATTACGCGCCAATGAGTCATGCGTCCTTCAGTCAATCATCATTTCTTGTCTCAAAGGGTAAGCCTGCAGGCACACCCTTTGTAAAGGACTTCTTCACCCAGACACTCGGGCAGTGGGGTAACCGAACTTGAAAAAGGAAGGGAACCCAGGAGCCAAGTGTTTAAAGTTCGGTTAGATTAACCCTGAGTGAAAAGTTGAGAAGCAAAATTATTGGAGCCAGCTTTGTTGAAAACTTGTTGTTTTTTAACAGAATGTTTGGTCAAAACTGTGCAGTCTAACACATTGAACTAAAACAATGGGTTAACGTTTACCCCTAGGATTGCGCTAACCCACCTTTGAACAACTCAGCCCAGGGGGACACAAAATAATTAGAGGGGACATTTTTGTATTAAATTCAGTAAATAGTTGCGCTAACGTGTTATCATGTTTGGTAGAAAATAAAGTTTCCCGTATTAATCTGCTGAGCTCTTAGGGTATAGATGCCAATCACTGCAGAGTATTGTTCCACATTAATTTTTTAAAAAGGTCTTGATCAGTTTCGTTGAAGGGAGATTAACGAAAAATCCGTGTCCGTCTAAGTTTTTAAAAACGTAATTTACCTTTGAAATCATTGTTCAAGTACATTAGCACATAAAGTAGTGCTAATTATAATTTTTGAACGAGCAAAAAGAGTACGGAGAACACTTTGAATATGATGCTGTGTTTGTAATTTATCTCAGGGGCACGCCTATCTTATCTCTCATTCAAAGTACATGTATTATTTTCAAGCGCCTTCATTTTGAATAAATCGGTGTATTTCGCTTATACCGGTACATCGGCAACCTCGTGCCCAAGGTTCTCCCATAGGAGCGCGACGTTACTGTCAGTAAAACACAAGGTAGACGGTTTTAGCAGTCAAAGGGTTAAAGTGCTATTGAAAGACAAGTATATAAACTATTCTGTGTTGTACACCGTCCAACTTGACTACAAAACACAACGGTGTGGGAACGGATTTAAAATTGGCGAAACTAAAGTCGACCTGTAACAGAAATCAATGATCATTTTTTGAAAAAGGTTTGTGATTGTGCCTCTCCTGGAGTTCTCTAACTCAAGAGTCTTGGAAAAAACATTGCAGCAGTTTGAGTAGGTTGCAATTTTTTGCGCCAACGCCGAGCATTAAGTGTCAATTTATGGCTTATCTGTACGCTACACCCGCATTGAGTATGCTTTAAAGTGATCTCTCTCAACTTCCATGTAGACATTCAGTTATACAAAGCAATTACATAACTGGCAGAGATTGGGTTTAGCAACGTTTGCTAATTTTTTGGAGGGACTAAGTTTCCCGATTTAAAATTTTGAGGAACTCAAGCCTCATCTCAGCTTCTCCGCCTCACACATCCATGACAAAACACGTTGCATCTGGCTTTGCGCAAAGTAGAAATATGTTGCACTAATGTTTACGAAAACAATTCTACGGCGGTGCAGCATGTAGATTGGAATTCTGTGCGTAAACACGTTGTTCTCTTCATTTTATCACTTCAACTGGAAATCAAGGTCTTATTTCTTGAAAACTATAAATTTTGAAAGCTATAACATTTTTTGAACCAAATTTGCATTATAATTACCTAATTATTATTAGTAGTAATATTTTCGTTTATAACATATGTCTTGGATAACTTCCACCTACTCGTAATTACTGCTTGTAGAAGGTATACAACGAATGCCTCAAAACACTCGAAAATCTCAGGATGCTTTGTGTGGGACAACAAATATTGACATTTTTTAGTCTAGGGACCCTAGTAGAGAACCCCCTTTTGAATAAAACATATTTTTTACGAATTTTTTATCTTTTAAAGGTCCTTACAGCAACAATCAATATCTCTCTCACAGCAAACTTCAGTCGCCATTGACAACGAAGTGGTAAGTGAAACAAAGAGGGTTATTAACGACCTGCTGTTTAACTCCTTTCCTGCCGGATTTGTCGTCGAATAGAAGTGAATTGTAGAAAACAATATGAGCAATCCTACTCCGGATTCGGAAACTTGTGCACACGACCCTAGAAAATACAAAGTTATATTTCATATTCCTCTTCAACTAAGTCTAAATTGAATATTGTTACAATAACGTCGTTGTTTACATTTTAGGCATTGATTTGTGTTTGTTTTGGTTATGTCAAAGCGTTAACCAAAGCAATATTTGCTAGAATTTTAGTTATTCTACTGATGAACTTACGTAAGTGTCCAATGCGCTGCCTCCCGCGGGCATAGTAAAGCCCGGTTG
Organism: Pteroeides caledonicum; assembly: GCA_026546875.1. Taxonomy (NCBI): domain Eukaryota; kingdom Metazoa; phylum Cnidaria; class Anthozoa; order Scleralcyonacea; family Pennatulidae; genus Pteroeides; species Pteroeides caledonicum. The sequence goes on along the minus strand of JAOBAZ010034339.1, from coordinate 3,365 downwards.
TACAGGTTAGTATTTGAATGGATGACCCCCTGGGAACACCCTGCTCTGGAACCTTGGTCAAGTGAGTTGAGCTAGGTGATCTCTCTTAATTGTACTTGATTTTCTGTATGTAGGTGCGCTGCGCTAGCTGCTCCCGATATTAACTGGGTCAACAAGAAAGACCTCTTGCGTGATCCCACCGACAGCCTTATTTGTAAAGCAGAAGGGAGCTTTGGTTGTGTTTTATTTTCCTCTCCCAGTGTCTGGTAATGATAGATTCACTTAAACAACCTGACATTTTGAAGCTTTTTAAAAGATATTTAAAACTGTCAGCTGTTTACACCTCCATAAATATGTATTGTTATGCTTTTCCTGGTCGCAATCTTTTGACACCATGGCTAAGACCAATAATCTGTTGTTTAATATTTCTTTTTATCGCTTTCAATACTGTGGTTTTCTGGTAAAAATCAACGTACGGGGAATTGTAATATTGCAAAAGCAATTTCAGGCTATCGTTTCAGCTTCTGTTTACGCACACGTTATAGTGTTTCTAAGAAACAATTATTCAATGTTGCGTAAGGTATATACAAGGTATGCTAGAGGTTAGCAATTGACATATTTCAGGCTATCATTTCAGCTTCTGTTACACGTGTGCAATTTTTCATGCTGCTCGCAACGCCGCATTTAAAGCATGTTATATTAAGTGAGAAAAATTCAGCAGAGTGACGTTTTAGCCAATGTTTTATTTTCTATTTATGCAATTTCTTATATAACATGCCTTAAATCCAGCGTTGCGAGACTAATTGCATAAAAATTACATACGACTAACAGAGGCTTTAGCCATTGGGGCTTTTAGTAAAATATATTAATCTAGTTGATACAGAGATCAGTGGGCAAGTAAATAAAACATAGTAGATGCTAATTAAGCCTTGCAATAATTTTACCTGTTATCATTGGCGGATCTAGGGTTAGTCAAATGGCGTTAAAAGCCAATCAGAAGAAGCTTGATGCAAAATCTAGACACTGATTGGCTTAGAACGACTTTTGACTAACCCTAGATCCGCCCCTGGTTATAATAAGTATTTCTCAAGTAGAGCTAAGTATCTATACATGTACGTATTAAGTGCGTTATTGGCGTCTGAAGGCACCAATGCATGACGGCATTCGTATTAATACACCTTCCGCTATCTTTAAAGAAAAGGATATCTTTTGGTCCAACCAGTTTTTCGAAAACGTACAACGAGTTTTTGTCACTCCAACAAATTCTTGAGTGGTTTTCCTCAAAAAACCAATGAGTAAAGTAATGCACTCAGAGTCCCCTAAAACTTTAAGTAAACCAGGTGTTTATTCCAGCAGTACAACTTTACTCACAAGTAGGTCTCTCTTATCTCACTTTCAGTGTAAGGTAGACTGCGAAACCACTTCTATTTCTGTAAGAAATAAATATTTTATCAATACTAATAACTAACGTATACATAATATTATTAAAACAGGCTTATACGTATATTATTAAATCCTACTTAAAGTGAATAGTTGGATCCAAATTTTGGCAATAAAAGAAGCAAAACAGTGGTCATGAACTTTATAGGGTTCCTAAGAAAATTTTTTTTAAAGTTGTGTATATAGGGTAGCTATATACAAGGGCTACTAAAGGTTAATTATTCATGAATTCGAACAAAATTCGAACGGAATTCGAACGTTTTTATATATGAAATTATATATGAAATTTAAACCTTTTTAAATAAAATTATGACATTATGTATAGAATTGTCACCACTTCAAACATGAAATAAGTAGTTTATATATTTTCATATACGAATATTTCTTTATAGATATCCTATAAAGATTTCATATATGAATATTTCCTTCATATATATTCAATAAAGATTTCATATAACGTACAATGCTCAAATAATTTATATTTATTTTCAGAGAATTTCGGCATTTTTCGAACCGGCATTAGCAAGTCATCTCACAACGCATTGACATTACTAGCACTAGAAATGCCAAATGGCTGATGCAGATGGACTGAGCAAAAAACTGCTTTGCAATTTCCCGTAAAGAGATATTTAACAGAGTAATCATGAACGTAGTTTGTCCGTACATCAGCGAGTTTTTGCCTTTGAACTTTCATTTTCAGGCAATTTAGTGGGTAATTTTTCTCAAGTCTGTATTCAATACTATAATAACACAAGACAAAAATCTCCAAAATTGAGAATTAAGCACGTCAATGACGCATGTGGCTACAATTGTTGCTTTGCAGTGCACGTCAGTACGTTAATAGCATCGGTAAGTGCATGCAATAACGTTGTATTACAATAACCGTGAAGTGATATTAATATAGTACCGTTAAGTATGAGCTCTTTACGTCACTGTAAATGCTGGAACCCTCTCTGCAACAACCTCGTACCCAGGCTCTTTACCTACCCTTGCCGCGCTGCGGAAAAGAATGCAACCGCAGCAATGCGATCCATACCAATTGATATAGATTACATCAGCGAAACATGTGCTTCGTTGTAAAGTGTCATTTCTTCGAAGGAAACTCCAAAGAAAGTGTATCGCACTGGGAAATCTGTAATATTGAACTTTTGTGTTGTCGATTATGAAGCTGTAGTGGACGCGGCACATTGTAAGGATATTTTTAAGTCGTTAAATCGACATCTATTGAAAATTGCGGAACAGCTATGCGGCCATCCTATCGTGTGCCCCATCTTGATAAACGTTTGCTGCATCTTGTGTGTAGACCATGTGAGGGGCGATTAAAATACGCCATAGAGTTCCATAGAGTATTAAGAGAGAGTCAGAAATTCAAAAGCCTGTTGAGTCAAACCCGAAGTAAACGATGTGTTAATGTCTCGCTGTCTCTTTTTTGTCAACCGCCGATTAAATCACGTTCGCCAGCATCGACTGAGAATAGCCGAGCAAGAACCTCTGCAAGATCTGCATCGAGGTAAATACGCATATAAATTTGTGCTTTATAGGTACGATCCACTTTACAAAGTCTAAACGTTTTCCGACAAAGTATAGACTACATTATATTATTAATTATAAATACTTTTATCATTCATGTAACTTGACTTGAAATCAACCGAATGTTTCCAAGCAATGCTAATTTCCGTTTGTTGCTTGAAACGACATAATATTAAATATTTCAAAGTAAACTTATTGAAATCTATTGTTGTTAATGGCTATTCATTTATTAGTGGTAGTCTGTGCCTTAATGTTCATTTTACGATTACGGTTTCCGCCCGGTAAATCAATTGCTTCTATATTAAATACATGTAAATTAATTAAAGTGCATATGAACCGAAAATTTTTATTGTTTCATTCAAAAGATTATTGAAAAGTGTAATGTAACTTCTTTTACAAATTTTCTTTTTCGTTCT
>JAOBAZ010034228.1:0-12738 GCA_026546875.1 Pteroeides caledonicum | reverse complement strand
GATCTTATATATATTTTGCTTGCTTGCAAAATGCAGACATCTTATTGGTCTATTTCGCGTTGACGCCATCGATATCTTCAAAAGATACGATTTATATCTTCACATGCGAGGAGATTCTTACGTGACAGAGACAAGCTGGGATTTCATCTGTATAAATGTAATAATTACCTTTATTTTCAAACAATTACATTTTCATGAGCGAAAAAACGAAAAATTATTACAAACGAAAGAACCTATTTCCTTGAGGCTCCATCTAAACACCACGTGATCTGAAACGGGTAATTCGCACATGACGCCGTCTATAACACTAGTAGTGAAATCTAAAAAAATGGCTGCCAAATTTGCATGTACAATTAATCAGAAAAGGTTTTGCTTGAAAATAGTACACTATAACTTAATAAAACTAATTTTGTATTATATTAAAACAGTTCTTCCAACACCTTTGTCGTTTGTTGCTGATACGTACGTTAAATGAGAAACGACTCGACTATTGCGCAAAACCTGTAGTCTGTGTCTATCAGATACAAGCTTTTGCTTAATCTGATTGGCTCATTACTACGAAGCTATACCAGCTCTTATAGCTAATATAGTTAATGCGGTTCTCTTTGATTTACCGCGATATACAACTAGGCTATAAACCTTGAATGAATACTAATTAGATTAAATTGCCACAACAGTGAAGAAAGATACTCTCTTATGTGAAAGATTTTTTAAAACTACCTTTTACAAATAATAGTAACTTCTTTGTAATTTACAAGAACACCCTTTCGATAATTACGTCATGAATGGTTTTTGGCCTGGGAGCCTCGCTGTCGTGAGTAAAAGACGCAAAACGTATGGCTAACGTTTTATAGAAACCGAATGACGTAATTATCGAAAAGGTGTATTAGCATTCGAGTGCTTCCTTCTCGAGTTATGGAGGTTTTGTGACGTCACAACATGAAGACAAAACAGGTTAGCTGTGATGCTTGAATATCTTTGACTGTATCAAAGGAATCAAGTGCAAAATCTACATGTGCAACAGTATATAACTATTTATTATTTATACATGTACTGGATATATGATATATAAGCTTTCTAGCAATCTCATAACCATAACCTGCTAGCGGAAAAATTCAAGATGGCCGACCGATTTAGTAGACAGGTGAGGACGAAATTTTAACACGCCAAAGGCACGAAAAGCCAAGCAAATCTAGAATGGAGTTACTTGACGGTAGGTGTACACTAAGTATTACAATTCTACGTTTTAGTATTGTCTGTTTCGCGTTCAATATTACCAAAAACAAATTGAAATTAAACAATGAATGCGATATAATTTTGTAAACATCAATGGTAATCTCATGCAGATTTTCAGGATTTACATCTAAAAGCATTCACAACCTCTTCACAAATAGTTTACAGACAAATATCTTTACAGAAATGACTAAACTAAAGTTAAACAGATGCTTTAAAACAATTCTAAGACTAAATGTCCTGAGGTAGAAGAGCCGCAATAAAAACGCAAAAAAACAAAAACAGTGAGTATAAAATATGCACTGAGAAAAACTGTCAACCAAATTAGGAAGGTTTATTACCAAAAATTGCGGACATTTGAGCCCGCACTTTGTCTGCGATTGCCACATTGGCATAAATTGAAATAATTAAATATGCGGTAAGAACAGCAGAAATTCAAAAGCAGATTTAATTTGTTCTATTTGTAATACAAAATAGTAAATTTACAAAATAATTTTCATAATTTATGCTACTTATTGTAGCACAAATTAATAAACTGCAACTTCACGAGGAACAATAAGCGCTGCTAGGACGTTCGGGAAGTGAAAGCATGTCGCTTGCTACTCGTGATGAAATGTATTAATGCATCTTAAGTCAAAAAGCGGAGCTAGTGGTCAGACAGTTTTGAGAAAAAAGAGAAGGGTGAAAATTTGTTTACGGTTTTACATAAAAACAATGCAGCAAGTGCGGCATTCAGCAGAAACCCAAACAAGCAGTTTTTAAATCTATTTTCCATGATTTGGCCGCGTTTCACGTGTCGAAACGGTGTGCTACATAGGCGAGAGTGCATGTTTTAGATATAAATCGGCCAAAGCATGTGTCAAAGGATGTGTAAAATTCGTTAAAAAATGTAAATTTAAGAAGAAAATACAGACTAGCTAAGCTTTCATTATCTAACGCGGTTATTTATTATTTATTAGATATTCTTGCTTAGAGTTCGTGCTTTTAATAATGAACGGAAATCGGAATAGCCGTAAACTATTCGGCGTGACGTCATCTGTGCCATTAACGCTAAGCTAAATTGTGAAATACATCAGCCACATCAATTACAACGTCTTACTTGACTTCTTCGGATAAATCGTCACAAGTCGTACAAAAAAGGTTAGTATATACAACATAAACCTGTAGCAGTTTTGTCATTAAAAAACTTCCAATGTTACCCCTGACGTCTCACTATTCTCGAAGTGTTTTCGCCTGATACTCGGGTACTGCTCTTCAAACGCCTATATCTCCTTAAATATACTGGTTTGGACGCTAAACTTTGTTCACGACACTAATTATTATCAGTTACTTACGACAGTTAAGGTTTACCCAAAGTGCTACGCGATCATGTTATGACATTACAAATCAACCACTGAATTTGCAATGATAACTTAAGAATAAAGAGCGGGAGCAGAATATTGTAAAGGAACTTGCTATATTAATATAAAATATAATTTTAAGAGTTCTTTCGTTATATCTTTTTCACCATGGTGGCCCTTTAAACTTGAAGAAATAAAGCGACATCGCCTCAACGATATTATTTGAAAAACCTCCTCAACGATATTATAAGTAAGTTATAGTATTTTTGCGAGGTGAATATAAGATTCTAAAGATTCTTACTGGCTAAAAGTTTCGTCATAAAACCTTATATTCAGTGCATGGATAATGGAGTTCAGTCAATTTCCAAATGTTACAAAAGGACTTAAAAAATATCATGAAAACTGAGTTCTAAAAGCGCGAAAAAGTAAAATATTTAATAAAAATATTTTATTATAATTATTTACGTCAGTCTCGGTAAATATCAGCCTAGACCTATCCTTCCCGTACGGGTGAGATAGGTACCCTGCGACAGCTTAACAGACTCTATGACGTCAGGGATATGTGACGCTGGAAAAGCCAAGTAGATTTCCCAATGCGAATCAACTGTCCGAGACAACAGTCACTTCTGATTGAATTAAACAGAACGTATAAGAGCAACCTTGTCTATGAATGGAAATACCAGCTATTTGTATATTTGAATATATGTAATATGGAAATACGAAACCTTTAAGCGTAAAATAAACTTCACACAAAAGCAATACGTCAGGACAATGCCACAACACTCACCTGCCATAGATTTAAAAAAAAATCGAAGCTCGAACTTCATTCTTCTCAGCATTTTGACATTTTGGCATTCCGCCTATCTTGATGTGGGGCACCATGGGGTAGTTTTGAACTGGGAATTTTACTAGGCCGTTTATTTCTCATTCCGCCCCGCCCCTCATACGCCCCTCGTGGGAAAACTCGAAATAATATAAGTCTCGGTCTAGGCTGTGTAAACATAATTGAACATTTTCCTTGGCTGCGCCTCAGTAAATGTTCACTTATATTTACCTGAACGTCGGTAAATCATTACTATTTATTATATTTATATGGATGAAATGCAAGATAACAGCTTGTCTCTGCCGCCCAAAATTGCTATCCTCACATGTAAACGTATCGATGACGTCAACACGAAATTGACCAATGAGATGTCTGCATTTTGGCGCCGAAAGCGAGCAGCTGAATGGTTTTCTGGTGACGACTGTGCCACTGAATGCCTTTAATGAGTTTTGACGGTGTATTTTCCGGCGAAATAACCGAACTTACAGGCGATTCAAACGTGTTGTTTCGTTCACTAATCAACATAAATATAATAAACAGAGCATTACATGACCGCTTGAAGATACGAATTATATTTTCTCATGTTGTTTTATATCTCTCACTCGTTCTCTCCGCTCATTCGTGAGAGATATTGACAACACTCGAAATTATAATTATTATCTTCGCACGGTCATGTAATATCCTTTATATATACCTTGGTTATTGTTTGGCTCTCGAGGGTCTATAACTGATGACTTATATACCGCGTTCTCAATATATTACTATTATATAACCTAGCGTTAATTACCATTCAAATCTTTTAAAAAATAATTTCAGTACAACTTTTAATATGAGCAATTATATCAATATTCACTCCGTCGTTTATGCTGAATTTGCAGAATGGGAGAAAGATAGCTATGCAAATGGTTCTAGTTTACGTTGCACAACTATAGCTGTGTTGAAAGTATTTTATATCATTTAGATGAATGCCAAAACTTCCACCCTGACATAGCTTAATAGGATCAACAAATTGGGTAGATAATCTTGTTAAGCTTGTCCGTGTCTCTTCTAGCTCTTGACGAGTAAATTATCTGGCGAATAAACAGAAAAAAATAAACTAGAGGGCATTGTGGTTCATTGCCTATCAGTGGGTTAATAGGTGGCATGGGTGGATAAGCTTGTTAACCCTACGTAAGACTCTCCCATATAACTGTTAGAGGGTAAAATCATCTTGATTTAGACAGAGTAAATTAATAAAGTACAGAGCACTATGGCGTATTGCTCACTCATGGGTTATTTCGGACAAAAAATAATGAATTAGGTACCTTTACAAAAATTCCCATCTTCACGGCTGCAAGGGCGGGTAATTCCACTTTAAATTTACTTTTTGTCGGGCCTAACCTGCTTGAAAGCTAGGATTGTTTGTAAATATGGCCGACATGATGTTGAACGACGATGAAGAAGGCGAAGATTCGTATGTTAAAGATCAAATTAAAAAGGCTTTAGCCAACAAGGATTCACGAAACACGAGGGAAGCAACAAATCCCGCCCACAACCTTTTTGCTAGTTTTTTTAGAAATGTTGAATATTTCGTATAGGTATCGATATATTTAGTTTTGTTATTATATATTTTGAACAAGAAACTGCTTGTTGAAACATTAAATTTTTCATTCGGAGAATTCCGCAAAAAATTACCCCTCGAAATGAAATATTCCTCCGGCTGCGCCCTCGGGGAAATTTTTTGTGGAATACCCTTCGTTCCAGCGGGTCAATGACTGATAAATATTTGTCGTTTTGTGCAGAAGCGTGTTATTATTGGGTTGGTTTACAGTCGCGGGGACATGTCTGTTTGTGTTGTAAATGAGCCACTTCCGCCATCTGAGGTCATAAAAATGGCTCAAAAGTTTCTCCCTATACGGGAAATTTTTATCATATTTTGGTAAAAATCCGCGTGCTTCCGTCACCCACTATATTTGGTAAGGCAAAGACCATATATAGAAAATTAGTATATTTATTGAGCTTGCAGACCATCTACTCCACTGACTACGATAACACCCATCCTACTTGCTTTGCTTGTAAATTCACCGCAAGCCGGTTGCAGGCTCGAATCGCAGAATAGCGGACCGCTTGCTAAACAATCAGAGAGCAGGAACGTAGTGGATACAGGACCGTTAAAAGAAATTAATTTCTTGACATCCGGTCACCATACGTTGTTTTCTCCTTGACCACGTTTTAACCTTTTCACAGCCATTGTCGAGTTTTAGTATTTTACTCTGTCCAACGGCAACGCCAGACGATTTTACTCGTTTGGCGGGAATTTCTGGCAGTGAAAGAAAACCGTCCAGATAACATCCATTGCATTGAGTCCAGTTTATTTCAATCACACATTCATATCTGATAATAATATGCTACCTTGCCACCTTGAGTTTTATTCTGCGAGGTAAGATTTCTTATCCTGCGGACTTTGTGTAATTTAATGTAATTCTTGTGATGAAATGTTTATGTGTAAAGGAGAATCTTTGAATATTTCAGTTGTTTATTTACACGTTTATTTACAGTTGTTTATTTAATAAATAGGCTGGCTTGTAATTTGTTATAAATCTTAGTCTTACACAAATAAACGAATTTTATCGTTTGTTGTCCCTGCAACTCACACAGTCACTAACAAAAGCAACACTAAATAAACATCTAGATCACACTCATTATCTATGATTGGTCCCTCTGTCTTTCGTAAAAGGGCGAAGCGTAAGGCGGTAAAAAACTTGTCGACGTATTAACCTTTGATGCATGTAAACCAGTAAGATCAGCTGTTAAAACACGAGAGGGCAAAAGTAGCGAAGGACCACAGCTCTGGGCTCAAAGAGATGCCGCCTAATTAAATATTCATATTATTATTGCGCAATTCCAAGTCCCTTGCGACGCTTGTAGAGCAGCCCAACCAACAAAGCGTCCGAAAGGGCGACCTAAACCCCTGGCTTTACTCGTATTCCAGCGCGAAGGCCATGATACTAAAAGGCCTGGGTCATACAAACCTTCTTTGACCATGTAACACAAAATACTAATTAAGTTACTTTTCCTGTTTCCTGTTTCAGGTCCCAATTGAAAAGCTTTAAAGAGACCGAAAAATTCAAGTCTGCACCAAATTCTCCTGCATGTTAGGCCTGATTTCCACTAGGCGGAATTCTTCGCGCGAAGCGAATTTTGTTTGTTCAAATTTAATAGGATTTCGATTAGTTCTGGTTGAAAGCTTGAGAAACAAAACAAAATTCGCTTTGCAGGAAAGATTTCGCCTAGTGAAAATCCGGCCTTATGGCTGTGGTCGCAAAGGCCATCTGATAAGAAATTGTCTTGGTTAAGAATGAGGAACCAAGTTGTGCTCATACCACAAGTCAACAAAACATATTGACAATACTTGTAGACAATATCAACGGAAAGAGCGAGACACAAAAGCAAAGCTAGTCACATGCAGTAACCAGTCCAGTGGCAGAGAACAAAGATGAAAACTCGTATGCTCTTGGTATACAAGATAAGCCATTAACCATTCCCATTCTAAAACTAGTGGGAGGCTAATTCAAATACCCTTGTTTAATATGTCATTTTTAACCAATTTCTGCACTTTTCAAAAATACGTGTTAACTTAATTTTACATGTTTGTGTTCCTGTTTGTTTTACAAGCTACATTAAATTCCCAGAGGTATAAAATGCATGTTTAACAACGAAATGCATGTTTAACGACTCATTTTTTAATCTGGTGCCTGGTTTATGCACTGCCCCTCGTCATCCCCACGATCTCTTCTATGTTTTGACATAAACGAAAGGGCATGATTTGACTTTTGATATTATTTGACATTTAACTCACTAAACAATACCCTTCGGACGGTCTTTTGGGTTTTTAAAGACGTTTCCTTGGTTTTGTACATGTTAAAGGAAGTTTTTGTGTTAGCTTTGTTCAACTTTTTCTTTTTTCGTTTGAATACACCTTTACGTGGGGGATGAGGGCTTAACTGCAGGATACCCAAATGTATAGAATCAGAGTCAAGATGAGTGTTAGGCAGCATATCAGTTAATTTTTTTATTTTTTGATGAAATCAAGGCAGTTCATATAGCAATATATAAAGATTAGTGGTCGGGTATTCTAAAGTTACTCCAGAATAACTGCCTAGCGAGACTGTTCGTTTTCGGTGGGTCGAGTTCTTGTCGAAATATTTAAATCATAGTAATTAATTATGAAGTCTCTTTACATTCATTCAGTGGTAAATCGTTAATAATATGCTATTTCTCCGCTTGTCGTCTTTCTGTGGATGGAATTTCCTAGGCTCGATCCAACATGGTTTTCACAACGGCTTTTTTGTTTTGAAGCGATTAACGTGACTGAAAAAATACCTGGTAAGTATTTCTTATAGTGTGTGTTTGTTTTGCTTAAATACTTTTTTCTATATTTCCTTTATTCACGATGCTATTGGTGTCAAGAAAAGGTATCGTGAGAAGCTCTATGGTAAATTGGATGTGCGGATTGAGTTTGTGGCACTTCTTACAAAAATTTCACATAATTTCGTATATCAAAATGACTTTCATATATGGAACGGTTCCAATTGCACATATGAAATAAATTTTCATATGTGAAATTAGTTTATGTAAAAATTCAGTATTACATATGAAATGACTCTTGGATTCTTGATTTCATTTATGAAAACGTTCCAATTCCATATATAATTTTATGTACACGTGACTGTTTTGTTAGGGACGCCTGTAGGTCATTTCTTTTTTGACATTCATTCGAAACGTCGACATAGCGTCCCCACCATTTAACTTTGTTTAGTGATGTTGTCAATACCCTTTGTTGGTAAATGCCCAAAGTCCGAAATGTCGTACATCAAGAACAAAGGAATAAACAAAAACAAAGCAAAAACCATGAGAAAACAAAGAATAGGCAAAAAAAATTTGTGGCTTAAAACTCGACCTGTTCAACTTCATGCATTACTAATTCAACAATTATGGCACTTCAGGCATTGAATAAGAAATAAACAGAAGGCCGACTCTGTCGTACAACGTGTCCCCAATATTTTATGCAGATTTTATGCAATTTACTGGCCAGAGTAATGGCGGATTAGCCAGTTCAGCTTGTTTATTGGCTGTATTGTTAATTAACATGCAGTTTACTAGCCAGAGTAATGGCCGACAACATGCGTAATGCGATATGCGCGAGGACACAAACTTCAAAGCTTCCGACTTGAGTCGATCTTCTGTTTATTCCCTATTCGGTGCTTCAGGGAAATCTATGGGACAACCAAAAATCTGATAATATTTGCCTTCGAAAGTAAAATAATACCTTTTTTAAATATAAGCGAGTTGTTCCATAATCTGGTCCTGAGGTATTCACCACGTTCCAAAAAGGCTGCCTTTTAATTATTCGTTTATGTGCATCTAAATTAGCCCACTAGCCTCGTTTAGAAGCAGAGATTATTTTAAATTGCAGACACAAAAACAAGGCTAGAGGGCTAATTTAGATGCACATAAAAGAATAACTATTGAAAATGACATCCATTTTGGAATATGGTGTATAGAGGTACAAGATTTCCATATAAGGTTTTGCTTAATCATATCCATAGCTAGGCAAATGGGGTTGCAAGTGAAGAGGAATATAAATCTAGGAGGAATTCTAGAGGAATATATCTACTCTTTGCGTACTGATAAAGTCAGGAAATGTTTCGGTGTTCTTAAAGGAAAATTGTTAACGACTCAAAACGTTTTAAAATTAAACTCAAATATTTTAGTACTTAATAAGTCGGCCATCCAACACAAATACAAACGGGTCATAGTGGAACCGTCTTTGTTTCATTTCCACAAGTGTGAAACGATGCTCTGGGAATTTTGGGAAGGCCATAAAATGCTGCTGGGTTACAACCTGAGGGTCTTGATCTCCAGTGTTCCTTTCCAGACAAACTGCCTAGTTTTTAAGTCTAAAAGCTTTTTTGAAGGTTTGTTTCGCAGCGGCGGATCTAGACGTCAGTCAGAGTAAATTACACAACTCACTGGTGAGAATTTAAAATTCAAAATACCTAGATGAGGATCTCATTGGTTGAAGGGTTCTATAAAATATAAATCCTACCAATGTGATCGTTGTTTGGGTATTTTGAATTTTAAATTACATTTCTCTAATTTTTTCAGACTGATGCCTAGATCCGCCAGTGCTGTTTCAATCTTACGTGACTTATGGTTGGTAGTTTCGTCTTGGAGCATACTATGCATTTCCTTGCTTACCACTACAACACAGTTTCCCTTCCCTGCTTGTCTGCACATATTCGCGAACGTAAGGCGAACAGTTGTTTTAGTATAAAGACAACTGGTGATTGTTTGGAAAAAGTAAAGAAACAAGAATATCAACTAAATGCAGCTTCTTTGGCACTGGCATCGACAAATCGAGCCACCATTACGCACTAGGAAATTATGGCGTAATAAAGTAGGCGCGCCGTTTCCACCAATCACCTGTTGTATTTATACTATATATAGAATAACAAACGTATTTTACGATTTAGCCTGTACTCTGTAAGTAAAGCATATTTCCAAGATATGATTTTTGTTGCTTAAAGTTTTATTTGATGGCAACTGGGGGGGCACAGCTGATTCTTAGGAGGCATGTGGAGGGAGTACATGGAGAAGTTAATGAATGTAAAAAATGAATGGGATGGCCTGGTAGAATGTGACGTAGCTGAAGGACCAAGTATATCACAAAAGAAGTAGATAAACTGATAGGGAAAAACGTCATAAGGCAGGTGGGCCAACAGAATTGGTTGGAGCAATTATTTGTGCTGCCGGTCATGTGGGGGTAAAGAAAATGACGGAAATCTGTAACAGCTAGGTTGTAGATGAAAAAAGGATACCTAAGGACTGGAAACTGAGTACGCGTTTTCCTATATACGGAATAGGGTGACCCAAAGGAGGTGTGGGGCACATCAAGCAATAAAACCCCTGGAACACGAGATAAAGATATTGGAGAGGGTTATAGAAATAATGTTGAAAGAAAGAGAGGGAAAGAATATACTGAAGAGATGCAGTGTGGATTTATGCCTAGGAAGAGAACAACAAATGCAAACTTGGTGGTACGTCAGATGCTAGAAAAATTTGTGGCAAAGTAGCGAGTGTTATATTTTGTGGATCTGGAGAAAGCGTTTGACAGAATTCCCAGGGAGGTTGTTCGATGGGCGTTGAGAAAGGTAAGAGCAAAAGAATAGTTGGTGAAAGCAGTAATGGCGACGTATGAGAAGACAAGAACAGTTGTAAGAACGAAGTATGAGAGTAGTAAAGTCTTTTTATAGTGAAGGTTTGAGGTGAAGGTTGGTGTTCTCCAGGTATCAATTCTGAGTCGGTTGCTGTTTGCGATTGTAATGGAGGTCCTGACGCAGGATGTTAGAGAGCTACCATGGAAGTTATTGTATGCCAATGATCTGGTTTTAATGGTTGTGAGCATTGAAGAGCTAGAGGGAAAGTAATAGATGGAAAGAGTGTATGTAGGCAAAATAATTGAGGATGAATACTGATAAGACTAAGGTGATGGTGTCAGGAAAGAATAAAGTTCATCAAGAAAGGCTGGGAAAATTACCATGTACAGTATATGGAAAGGTAGCAACTCGATTCGATGTACGGGATATAGCGAATGGGTACACGAGAGGTGCTCAGTTGCTAAGGGGCGCACTGGCTTGGTTCGCGGACACACTTGTGTGTAAGGGGTGTGAAAGGCCAGTGAATGAGGACAGTGATGTAGATGAGGACTTAGATCTTGGTAATGAGGTGCAGTTAGAGAATCTTTTGTTACCTTAGGGACATGCTGAATGGTGGTGGGAGGGTAAATCCAGCATCTGCGGCAAGGGTGCGTTGTGCATAAAGAGAGTTTAACAAGTTGTCAGGGGTCCTGACCAAGAAGCGAGTTAACGCTGAAGGGAAATGTCTATGTAGCGTGTGAGATAAGTACTATGGTTTATAGCGGTGAGACGTGGGCGATGACTTTGGAGGTAAGAAATTGACTGGAGAGGATAGACAAGCAAATGGTGCGATGGATGTGTGATGTGTCGCTAAGGGATGGAGTGCCAAGTGAGGAGCTAAGGGGGAAATGTGGATTGAATTGGTGTCTGGTGTGATAAGGAAAAGCAAGTTAAGGTGGTTTGGACATCGTTTGAGGTGGATGGTGCGAGAGGAAGAGAGAGGCCAAGGATGACGTGGAATCAGGTAGTGGAAAGGAATATGATAGGTTTGATAGATACGTTTGTTGCTTTTTGTTTTTTCTAATCAATGCTAATCGTTTGACCCACATTCATCATTACAAAATAAAAAGCTGTTGTAAAACCCTTGTTGGATCGGGCAAAGAAAATTACATCTACGGAAAGTGGACAACAAGCAGAAAAGAAACATATTATTAATGATTTAGAACTAAATGGATATGAATGAGACTTCGTAATTAAATACTACGTTTCAAATATTCGGAAAGAACTCAATTCACCGTAAACAGGCAGTCTTGCTTTGCAGTCAATCCCCTACGTAAAAGGTGTATCCAGACAAATAAAAGAAAAGTTGAACAAAGCTAACATAAAAACTGCCTTTAAACCTGTGGAAACCTTGGGAAGCGTCTTTAAAAAGCCACAAAATATCTCCCAACAAAGGCATACGGCCAATTTTATAATTGTAGTACGTCATTCCCAGTCCCTTTGCTCGGTCTCGCACGTAGCAAACTGTGCAGGAGACCGAGCAAAGAGACTGGAAATGACGTACTACAATTATAAAAATTGGCGTCAGTTTCCGGCAGTGCGAAAGTCCGCGAGATCTCCTTCCAGTTATGTAAATCGAGCTCACTGACTAAACTGTGCAAACAACCGAGCAAAGAGACTGGAAATGACGTATTACAATTATAAAAATTGGCGTCACTCAGCAATCTATTAAAAAATCTCCCTCAAGTTATATAAAGTACGTACTGAGCTCACCGAAGAAATCATGTAGAAGAAACTGGACACGGCAGTAGTCCAGTTTCTTTTGTAGTCTCTACATTCAATAGATAATGACACGGTCTACGAGAGACGTACATTTCCACGAGTATATAATGCTTTATTAAAATTTTTAAGATAATGCTTTTTACCACTGTGTTATGGGCCAATACACCATTACCATATTTTCAAATATACATTTTTACTACTGTTCTTTTATAGGTAAATAGAATTTTTAAAATGTTTTACATATGTAGATTAGGTGTAAGTTCGGGTGTGTAGAAGGTAGTAGTCAGCCACCGATAATTTAGTTAAAATTTTAAAATTTCAAGATCAAATACCCAACTTTTCAAATTAAAATATGTCTCACACTGATCGCCTCAACAGCATA
>JAOBAZ010034117.1:0-12739 GCA_026546875.1 Pteroeides caledonicum | reverse complement strand
ATTAGATGAGTGCAACATGCACGAAACTGGTTATGGTTTTTATCCAATTTAAGTGCACGAAATATTTTCAGCGTTTAAGTCGTTCCGAAAATATTTCGCTTAATTACTATTAATATTGTACTTAATTAGTTGAATAAAAACTCACCACCAAACTCCGTGGCTGAGTAGCTCAATGGGTAGAGAGGCAGACCGGCATCCGGAGAGTTCAACGAATACGTTTTTCGTATTGTCTAAAACAGTTTTAGAAATCATGAAATATTTCTCTTTCATAATTAACTCAAAACGAAAAATAATGTATAATGAAAATGGATCGGCCGCCGCGTCCACAACTCGTGAGATGACGGAGGGGAAACTAAGTCTTAATTTGATTGGCCTAAATAATTATAGTGATACAAATGGGGCCTCATTTCGTGGTGTACATGATCAATTCTCGTAATGCTGCTTAGTTTTCTCTCATCAGGCGCGCAGCCAGGATTTTGTAATGGGGGCGAGAAATCGAGCGGTGTAGCCGTGAAGGTATAGGAGTCCTTGGAGGTCGAGTGGTGTTTGAAAAATAATAAATGCAATAATTGTGGATAGATGGTGTTTCATCCATCAACAACAGCAATTACACGCCCCTCCCGACAAGAAATAGTGTTGTACAGAAATTCTTGTTCACATGCTTTCGCCCACTGAATGATTTTATGCATCCGTCGCTCACACAATTACGTACTTCCGTTTTTCGCGATCGCCATCGCTTCAACCGGAAACTGAGTATACTGTAAGTATTTCGGCGCATATATTGACCAAGGAATGCACGAACATAAATTCGTGTCCTCAAAATGTCAATAGTTTTGCAGCAGTTGTAACACAGTTTTTGTGGATTAGTCGTTCACATAGCCTGTATGGCATTCAAAGTTCAAAGGGGTAGGTGTTTACGATATTGTCAATTGAATTTTATACTGTTTATTCGAATGAAATCATGATGTGATTTCAGAGAACCAATATGTCAGATTTAAAGTCTGTATTGCATATGAAATTTATTGTTTAACAACACGATGTGTCAATTATTACATTTCGGTATCATTTAGTGGTCTGATATAAATATCTTAAACAATATTCTGTATCTGGTTTCGTACTTTTCTTTACACAGTTTCCAAAGCAAAGGCTCCTCCTGTTCTTGCTGGTTTCAAAGACCCGGAAGGCAAAGTACCCGATCAGGTTTGATACTCAAAATACTATTTGATAAGCATTGTACTTCTATGTAAGTCTTACCAAATTCTTTTATTACGTTTGTAATTTACGTTGTTGTGTTCCCCAATATGAGCAATTTCGAAATTCGCTAGTGTGTATAAATACATTGACACTATTAATACCTGTACCGGTACGTTAATGTTTGATGATTTCTATAAAAACACACTGTCATTGTGTTTGTAGACATACACTGACTGTACTTTCTCTATGGTTTATTTAAAACCTGTCATTTAGCTGATTTGCCTAACATATATCCTATAGGAAATTAACAAGTACAGGTAAAAAATGAGTAGATCACTCGAGTAAAAGACGAACATCCAAAGATCAACGATAGCCTAATTAATATTTGTATAAATCATTATCAATATGAATATATACTTCTTAATGGATAGGATTCTTTACCATAATTGTCTGTATAACTATTTATTGCACTGTTAAATGCACTTGTGAGTTGTGTAGTCGAATCGACTTTTGTTTGGTGTTGAAATTAGTTTTACCCTGTTGAGAAACAAGGCTTGTTTACACATCGATTTTACCATGTAAATAATTAAGCGTTGCGGAATTATATTCCTGATTCAAGATACTCTAGTGGTAGACAGGAGAATCTTTGACTAAAATAAAGGAATGAAATCGACTATTTTACTCTTTCATTGCACTATTTAACTGTGTTAAGAAATTACCTAAAACAATGAATGAGGCTTTAAATAACCAATACCTACTGCTATGTAGATCCGTCCTTTGGACGGTAAAATAATCAAGTTTTGCGGCCAAAATCAATTTAATAGGAAGTACAGTAGGGACCATCTTCAGAAGTCAGGTACTTTTGCTAGAATTATAAGATACTTTTGATTGCTGAAGTAAAAATAAAAAGTGTCTCCATTTCAGGGGTAATATGCATACAGTGCATTTAAATTTAATCTTTAGCTTAGTTATATATTAATTACATTAGTATGATTACACCCAGCAGAAAAGTTTAATTATTTGAAATATTTTTGACTTTTCTGAGTTTCAACCCATTAATGGGTAATGCACACCAATTTACTTTACTTTACATATGGCTATATATTAATGGTTTAACCCATTGGAACACACAACTCTCCCCTTGATCAGTAAAACCATCTGGTGTTTAAACTGAGCAAAAGAATAGCATATGATAGAAGTATATAATGGAATAAATCTAATTGTATTTGTTGCTTCTTCTTAATAATAATATCAGTTTTTGAATAATGAATTGAAATAATATATACCGGTACATGTACATACAAATCATGAATAAATACAGCACATAAATTATGTTTTGTATTTATAGATTTAATCCAATAAACTGTATTCCGTAAATTACTTTTTCAATATCTCTAAAGCACCCTTAGTTTTTTAATAAATCTTGCATATATGGTAATTTCTTTATTGTACTTAATAATGAGTGCTAAAAAATGATTTCTGTTTCTTTTTCGTTTTTGGCTTTAATAGATAAGCCACACTAAGGTAAAGGTTGCATTTACATGTACATGTAGCATTTTCAGTGCATGCCATATGGTACCAATGGAATGTAACATGTTGACCCAAAAATTGTGTTTGTAGATAACATAGAACAATAATATAGAAGTCCCCACAATGCAGGGGTATATTCTGTTTTATCATAGTAGTGGAACATGTATAATATAAACCAATGAGAAAATAGTCATTTTGAGTCAATTTATAAAATAATGACTAAATTTCAAAGAAAAAACTTTAGCCTTTTTAAAATGCATGATGTTGATGACACACAGTAGCTGAGTTCAGAAAGTTCCAAAA
This sequence comes from Pteroeides caledonicum, assembly GCA_026546875.1. Lineage (NCBI taxonomy): Eukaryota > Metazoa > Cnidaria > Anthozoa > Scleralcyonacea > Pennatulidae > Pteroeides > Pteroeides caledonicum. The sequence continues at coordinate 9,712 of JAOBAZ010034117.1, read as the reverse complement.
ATAGTTCAATGTACAGTACATGTATGTTCAGCTAATGTTTCCTTACATACCTTTCTGGCCTTTAAAAGCACTCAGACTTTAGCAGTGGCATCACTTATATAATAAGTATCTTGAAGTGCTACAACAGGAAAAATGAGATTCTCTCAAATTAAAGAACTCTGAAAATTACCATATATGGTAACTTCTTTTACAGTTTTTTGGTCCTGTGCTTTATTCTTAAGTTACTATAATAGTACAGTATGCAAATTTAGTACTTGGTTTGTGACATCATAACATGAATGCTTAGCATATTGCCTAAATTCTCATAACCTTTTCAAATTGCGTTAAAGTGCATATGCAAGAATTTCATTGCTTTGGCCTTATTGAGACGATTTGAATGGTATATTACATTACTACAACAGATAAAAACTACCCGAGACATTTTACTTCAAACATGCCAAAATATCAACTTATTGAGAAATTGGCCAGGAGAGAAAAGCCTGAGTCAGAATCTAGCCTGTGATGACACATTGTGAACTTCCAGTACACTTTGATTTCTACTTTGTGTTGGTGAGCATAGGTAATGCAGCATCTGTATATTCACTTCCTGTTCAGATATGTCATTAGCACCCTTAATTTCACCCAGACTTTTTTGTCCTGACCACCTGACATTCAAAGATCAATATTTCTAGATCTAGAAGGATTGATCCAGTGGAAATACAAGTATATCATTTTATTTGCCTATTTAAAGAAATTCTTGACTATGCACTTTAAAGAGGCAGTACTGTGTATGGTTCATATACTGTTGTGTGTTTGGATTGTCACCATATCACCTTCAATATAGTCAAAGATATTCAAATGTCACAGCTAACCTGACTGAATTTCATGTTGGAATGTCACCAAAGCTCAAAATTTGGCTACCACAAAAATGTGCATAACTTGAGAATGATGCCCCAGAATTCAAAACTGTATTGTAAATTAAAGAAGAGACTATATAGTTTTGAGAGCTCTTTTATTTGAGAGAATATCATTTTTCCTGGAGTGGTGCTATAATCATTATGGTAGACACTATTATCATGGCTCATTATCTACTTCTTATTTTTAATTTCAAGGTTTTAATTAGCTAACATTTTTTGTTTTGTATTACTTTTTGCTAAATTGAGACTTTTTTGTCATGTGAGGTTTTTTGCAACTATAAATTACATGTATGTTATACACAGTGCCTTCCTGGGTATAACAACTCAAGGACAAAATTTTTGGGGTACTGAGTATAAAACATATGTATCGTAGTATTAATTATAGTTGAAATAAGTAAGCTTTCAGTAGAATATAATTGTTATTACTGCCAGTGGACAGTGGTGCAAATATGGGATGAGATTCTACAAACACTGTACTCCATTTCACATTTGTGTGAGAGGGGATAATTTATCAATAAACTTGCTTTGCAAATTTTCCATATTTTTTTGTGGTACTAAGTTCAAGCTAGTCTGGAAATGTTTTATAATATGGTACTCTAATATTTAACCCATTGCCATAGGGGGTGTGTGCTTCCTTAATTTGTAAAATTGTCTGGCATTAGCAGTTGAGGTACACTTGGCTGTAGTCAACCTTTTGCTGTCCCCCTCCATTGTATTCCATACCTGGACAATGCATGGGTGAAGGGTAATGAGACTGTGGAGGCCAAGATCCTTTCTTTTGTGGACTGGGTGTGGTGTGACATAACTATGTCTTTGTTTTCTTTGGCCTGTTGTTGTGCTGGACAATCAAGTGATACCTGATGAATATGAGTGGTATTGTTTTTTTTAATTTCTTTGACTTTTTCCAATTCTTCGCCTGATTTTCATCCATTCAAAAAACTGAAACCGTCACCAAAAACCGCATGTTTCAGGTTAGTGTATAACACACTCACTAGCAAACATTCAATCTTGAATGTGCAATTTAAACAACTGGCATTTTCACTATTCAGTTCATACAACATTTTCCCACTTGCTAACATTTCCCTTTACATTTTTACTGTTTTAAAAACGTTTGACCGGAGTGTCAATTGTTTGTGCAGTGCTTGTGGAAGGGAAGGGTGCATATTGTAATGAAAGCAGTCTTTAAAAGCTAAAAATACATACGGAAAAACTTAGATCCCAATAAGCATGTATGTTTCAATTAGTTGTTGAACCTTTACTGTCTCTCATGCTTATTATTGTTTTGTCTGTGTTAGTTTGTCATTGTTCCTTTTTAAAAACTTCTGCAGGTAGACTTCAACATTTGGTTAGTAATGCCCGGTCAAATCGAAATGTCAACATCCGCATTCTCCAAAAATGTGAAGATTTTAGTCTCTAACAAGTCAAATTTACCACCCATCTCTATCTGGCAATCAAACTTACCCAAAAGATCCCCACCCTCCATGTCTGTTCATATAAGAAAATGTCCCCACCCTCCATGTCTGTTTATATAAGAAAATGTCCCCAACCTCCATGTCTGTTCATATAAGAAAATGTCCCCACCCTCCATGTCTGTTCATATAAGAAAATGTCCCCACCCTCCATGTCTGTTCATATGAGAAAATGTCCCCACCCTCCATGCCTGTTTATATAAAAAAACGTTCTGGGAATCCGCAGAAATATCTTAATTCGAAGTAGTGCTGTAAAATACAGTGTTTATCTTTGTTTTCGTATGTATTCAGAGTGAACCTTTCCGTTAGTGACAGTACTAGATATGTTTAAAACAAGACAAATGCGAGGCACTGCACAATCTGAAAGGCTATATGTACGTCTTTACTTCGAAAACAGATTTGTCGTCATATTGTCATTGATGATGTGTACGGTACTGTAGATACAGTGAATCCACCCCTCTGTCAAATCCCCCACCCTGGACGACGTTCAACATATCAAATTTTCGCCATCCTAAAATTTCATTTACGTGTGCCGGTAGGGATGATGACATTTTAATTTGATCGGCGATAATATACATCAGCCCCTTTATAACAATTTTAGATATTGTAATTATTTTACAGTATTTATAATTATTGCAAATATTGCGTGATAAATTAGTAACAAAAGATACGTAGTGTTTAGATACTGTACAGTACAATATCTAAAATAAGCATTATACTCAAACTTGCGGGATAGTACTTTAATAAACAGTTTGATTGATTAGCTCAGAATATCCAACACTGTCCCGAGTTTCAGACAAAACAAAATGGCTTCCCGGTTTGTTTTAATTAGGGAGGATGCCATTGAATGAATTAATGAATGTATATTTTATAAAAAAAATTGCTACATGTATATAGCTATATAGTATATGCTAAAACAATTATTCACCGAAATGTCGGTTAATAGCGGCAGATATCTACCCACTATATCCGCTTTCACTTTCACTTTCACTTTGAGAATAATTGTTAGTTATTATGAAAGGTGCAGTATACATCTGTATTATCTGCAACTAAACTAAAGGGAGGCTTTGTTGTTATGTGTTATTTCTTTAATGTTATTTCTTTTTTAGGCTCAGTTTGGATCAAATGTAGAAAAGCCACCCGTGCCTGGTGCGTATTTCAAGTTTCCGGTTCATTTTTTCTGTGTTACGAATTTTCTTTGGTTATTGGCCACATAGCTACAGTGTATTCGTTATTGGCCTTATAGTAAATAGTCGTAGATACCCAATTCCGCGTATCACCTCGCATACGACTCGATTTTCTGGAGTCATTGTTAAATGCAAACTGTACTGTATATACACATATATACTGAATATACTCACACCAACTATTACAATATACAAAATTATAACGCACTTGCGCATACACTTGGGAATATATACACACACACACGCACATGTACACTATACCCAGTACTACATGCAACATACAATGTGCAATGTTGCATATTGTATATTTTACATGTATATTTATGTATCCAACAACTTGCAGCATGCAGTATACTGTACACGCTGCACGCCGCCCGGTGCACGATCCACAGTACACACTTCTACTCCTACTCCGCCCACTTCCACTCATACATGTACATACAGATATATACGTATTCGTATAACAAATGTGTTTATTTACAGAGGGTAAACCTCGTAATGTTACAATTACCGATCACAACAAGAATAACAGCCGCTCAGCGTACTCGTATGCCGGAGTTGAGTTTAGACCTTTGCGGGTTACTGATCAAGGAGGAGTGAGTACCGCCATTGTGGAACCCTCTCGAGGACAAGTACACAATGAAGAGCAGACTTACGAGAGAATAGACATTGCAACTGGCGATACTGACAACATAAATGCTAGTGGTTTCCCAAATATACAAGCTTCTAATTCCTCTGTTAAGAAACCGCCACCCATTCCAAAACCTTATTCTAAATCGAAAGAGCCCGATGATGTTGATGGCGGAAAAAAGAAAGTCCCCCCACCGCTACCAAAGCCTTATGGTGTTCGAAAAGAAGAAAGTGAGGAGGCAAATAAGGCACAAGGTGAGTACATGTATATGATAATTGTTTTTTACTTCATGTACACGTATTATTATAATTATGCTGTCTTGTTTCTTCAAGGTGATTGCTGCCGTATCATGCAATATTTTTCTATAATCGTCAGTGTAATGTTGTATATTGCCGTATGCGAATGAAATACAATGTAGACTGCTATATTTTATAACTCTGGAAATAGGGTGACATTTTACAGTAGCTGCAAAACTGCTGTTGAGAAATTAGACTTTGTCTGCACTCGCGTGAGAACTGCAAATTATCATGAGTGCACTGTGGTCATGATATGTGGAGCAGAGCAATTGAGAAGGTTTACGCATGTACACATATAAATTGACATACTATATACATTACTGCTGCTATCAACGGTGTTGCTTTGTTTTTGTTTTGTTAGCTTTTTTTTCAAGACAGAGACGTACAACATATACAGTGTATGGCAACATATTTTTTATTGTCTTAAATGAAAAACGTATGAAAAACGTATAGAATAATTTCTTTTGAAATTTAGTTATCTCTGTTTATTTGATGATTTATTTCATGATTATTAGATGATTTTATTCACCATGACCACACGTCCGCCATCTTATATTGTTATAATTTAATTGTTTTAATTTGTATTGTTATAATTTGTATTGTTATAATCGTCAAAACCTTGGCCACGCTAGTTTTTTCTTTAGAATCACAAGTGCATATGAATAACAAACGTGCAGTTAATTTGAAGACGTTTTTTTAACATCCAAGGAATTTACCGAAGACGAGGTGATTGTCGGTGAATATTTACTGCGCCGGGAAACGGTAAAGTAAACATTCACCGATAATTACCGAGTCTGGGGTAAATCATGGTGTTAGTATAATTATGTCATAATGATAAAGAAAGCAGTTAAAAAAGTGAAAAAAACCGGAAAAATGTCGTTCTTTAGTAGCCGATTGTTTAGGTGGAAATTGTCAAATACAATGAATTACAAAAAATTTCATACCTTTAGAAGCTGAATCTCGTATTTCGTTTTGTACAAAACAACTTTGAACGCGGTCATTTTGAAAACACTCGCTCGTTTCCTAACAGCACTTATTTGCCGTCACTAATCAAGTTGCGGAACAGCCATTTTTGTTACTGAAATTATACTAATCTGGGTTATTGAATTGGACCTTTTCACACCCAGGCACACTTAATCACAAATTTCAAAAAACTGCATTTTGGTATACGCGTGGTATGTCTATATTATTGCAATATTATTTTAATTTAGTATAGTGAGTTTTCAAAATTGCAATTTTAAATGAAATTTATCTTGTTTTGTGTTTTGAAAAAGTAGTTGTCTGTTTTTTTTACGTGCTCTCGTTGTTTGCCGTTTTTCCATTTACTTATTATTATCTGTCGACCATTTTAAAGACAACTTGGTTGTGGATGCAGTTTATGCTGTTGTAAATAAGCCACCTAAATCACAAACTGTCATTGAAAAACCAGTTGAACCTATTGAAGATGACGAAGCTCCTCCTTTACCTAGCCGACCAAACTTTGAATTGGAAGAAGAGATGAAAAAATCTCAAGAAGTCGTAGGTAGTGAAGAATCAAATGAAGTAACAGAAAAGTCAGGAAAAGGATTCGGCTTGATTAAAACATTTAAAAAACATATGCGGAAGTCTTCCGACGACAGTGCAACGGCGAAGAAAAACGTTGAGAGTAAGGAGGAACTTGAAAATAGCTGCAAGCCAACTAGAGCTTACCTTGTTACTGATATCGTTAACCAACCGTCGAGTAAAATGTTTGGAGAACCGGAAATGTACGAATCAGTTACAGACGCACGTGACGAAGATCACTCATCACCATGCTCTAACGATCTCCCTGAAGGGTGGCAGGAGGTCATAGACACAGAAGGCACTTACTATTGGCATGTTGCCAGTGGAACGACCCAATGGAACAAGCCTCAGGTATTTTTGTTTCTTTTTAGACTATTTTTTCTATGGTGAGAGCGGTTGTCGCAGTTGTTTTTTATCCTCATTGTAAAAGTGGCGATCATTGAAACACGATACAAAAGAAAACGTTTTAATTATAGGTTATAATCCAAGAACGCGGATTGTAAGTCAGACCCGAAGAGCAGAAGGCCCCGAGGAACAAGGACTGCTTTTTTAGCTTTATAACCAACTTATGATATTACAAATTTTTGAACAAGATTTTATCGACTTTAAAGATTTCCAATTAAGATTTTCCGAGATTTCTTGACAAGTTTAGTCTAATACCCCTGTAGTTCAATCTTAAGGTGGCTCAATATTCTAATTCAGTAGAAATTAATTGTTTTCTGCATAAATTGTTTTATAGTGAAAGTATGAGAGTCATTCTGGTTCATTGCATAGTTCTGATGGTGACCTTGGTAACTGGAAAGTGTTGTACCCTCATTGGATAGCAGAGTGAAAGAATCGTGTTTTCAATAAACTTAAATAACCTGATTTGAATTTCGTTTACTCATATAATGAGGGTTACTTTGAACACGATTTCTTTAGATATACTATCCCTACAAACAGAGAAGTTATTTAATAACCCAAATTACCACCATGGCTATGCAGTAAACTGGAATAAAGCTCACACCTGCGCTGTAAACCAAATAATGCGAGAAAGATGTTATTTTTGGTGAATTTATTTTGGTGAATACCTAAGCTAAAACTTTTAAGAGTGTGGGCAAGTCCTTGAGAGCAAACTAGGAACTGTAATGGTACTGTAGGAGTATCCCTTAAGTGACGTCATTTCATATCAGCTCAAGCAGTATCAAATCGGAAAAAAGTTAGAACTGGAGAGAAAATAGACAATGACGTCTTGGAGTCTAGAATCTAACGAGTTGTTATGACAACCATAAAACTAGCACATTATTATTGTATTTAATGGTTTGTGTCCACATACGGAATTTTGAGTCATTTGAATTGATGGTGTTAGCAATAAACGCGATATTCCAATATGTAAATTTGCTGTGCACTACTTGTGACGTCATAGTCAACTCATTTGAATACTTGATATCTTGAAAACGAGACGAGATAGGAGAAAACTGTCGATCATCTACTTTATCTTTTCACGAGTTTATTCAAATCAGACAATAATTTGAATGACGAAAATTTTGTTGCATAAACACTATAAGATCAGAAATTAAGATAAAACATTTAAGAAAAAGTTTATAATGCCGTATTTGCATATAAATCGTTAGAATTCTTTACCATTTTTCTAGAAGTTAGAAAATACATCCACCACTTCCATTCCTCGTCCTAATGCGTAAGTATTGTGGTTTTCTAATTATTTCACATGTCATTTACTTCTGCCAAGTTTGAAATTTTAATAATTGTCGTTAATTACTTTATCACGATTTGCCTTATTTTATAAAGATTTTGAAAAACCTTTGAAAACCTACAAATTAGCCCGGAAATATGTTTGTAGAGAATTTAAGCATTACGTTTAAACGACAAACGTCAGCTTGCCGTTTGCAAGATTATTGAATTGCTTTGCTTCTACTAGAACTCCCACTGAACTAAATAGGTTGGATAGACAGAAATGCGTTCTTGGGTGACCCCAACTCAGTGACCAGAGCACACACTTCATTGGCTACGAAACATGCGTAGTGCGATCTCCGCGGGGCAAAAATATCAAGGGCTCTTACCGGAGAGGCCCTTTTGTATATTTTCGTCCTGTGACCTAAAAGGAGCTTTAGATTTTTGTTTTATTTTGGAGTTTCAGGGTTTGTTGACCAAACTTCAACGAAGAGCGTAACATTTTAAAGATTTTCTGAGATATGTAAGACTAACAACTATCTACACCTGCAGAAATATGTACTGATTAGTTTTCGTTATTTATCATTTTCGTTAGTTATTATTACTTATATAATCCCGGCAAAGCGGAATCATGTGAACAGCTCCTTACTTGCTATATGCAAATATTTCCGTGTTTAAGAACCCTGGGAGCAATAAATTTTTAAAGAAAGGAATAATAATCAGTTAAAATTTGCGTAGCACAAGTCACCCGTCGGGCCGGTCGGTTTTGCCATTGTGTACAAGGTCAACTCGATCTGGATTCACTGGCAAACTTCGATAGATAGCGTTTATTAAACGTTTTTGTTCAGTTCATGTGTAGTTTCTGTTGTTAAAGTATGCAACCATGCAGTCGATGTGTCCATATTGAACCGACGCAAGAAAGTTATTTTGCATCGCCTGAATTGTCGTCGCGAACAATAACTTTAGCGGCGAGAAGAAGATATAAGATACTGGAAGTAAGATCCATAAATAAGTGGCAATTTGAAGTTGAAATATAGTAATGTAATATAATTTTAGGGATCAGCCTAAACCGAAACCCAAAGGTGAGCCTAAAAAGGTAGGTATTGTATAATATATTTTAACATTAGGCTTTAGCGTAAAAAATGACGTCACAAGATTTTTCTCCTATATGACGTTACGGTTTTGGGTACGTACGCCTACGTACAAGGGTGACGTCATTTTACGTACGTACACGTTTGCACCCATCCAGCGAGAAATTTCTCGCCAAATTTACTTGTGTGACAATGTTTACGTGTACGTACGTTTATGGACACATATGTACGTATAAACATATCGTACATACGTTAAAAATGGCATTATTTGTGCAACTTTCATGAAGAAATTTCGTGAAAAAACGTGAGTTTACCTCTGGTAATTAAGTAGTGCCAAACCTTGGTGAATTACGCCTGTAGTTCATCTACGTGTATTTATAGGGTTGATGTGAGGTCAATCTGAGGTAAATGCTTTCACCGTGGGATATTAATAAATCTTAATTTTCCCGCGTCAAAAGAGCGCGTTGTTGTTATTGCCGCGCAGATGGTCGTTTGTTTTGCTGGTTTATTTTAATTATATTCATAAATCATTCTCGCATCATGGCTTGTGTTCCAGTCGTAGCATGTATGAATTTGCTAAAAAATTCTTTTAAAGCGACGTCTAGTTGGATATATGCAAACAATTTGCATTAAATGTTTACAAAATGGACGTCACTTTGAAGAATCAAACCAAAGCAATCGTAGGTTTTTAAGATAAATGTATATGTAGGGTATTTTGTGTAAATGTTTAAATATTTACTTTGGTAAACGTACGTGGGACCAAATTCCCTATTTTATGAAAAAATATACAGTACTGCTAACGTTTCACTTTAAATAAAATTTTAACAAAACATGTTACAGGATTAATGGGATGTATTTGGAATATATCTTAGACACGGCTTGCATGTAGTTTCTTTTGCGGGTGGCCATTGTGATGTTCCATAGATCGG
>JAOBAZ010034006.1:0-12739 GCA_026546875.1 Pteroeides caledonicum | reverse complement strand
TATCTCTATTACAACTGAATTAAATTACACAGCATCTTAATAAACAAAACTTAAAATTTGACATCAACGTTTTCTGTTTCACAGCAAACACGATAGACGCAGATAATAATTCGAAGCCATTGCCAGAACCATATTTAATACTTTTAAACTAATAAGTAATCTTGCATACATTTTTTGTAACATATCATATTTTATACGCACCTCTTAATTTATTCATGCACTTTTTTATCACTTTTATTTCACCCGTTGAAGGCTGGAGTCTGGCAGCCGAGAGCTCGTAAATAAAAATATTTTTGGTCAGAGAGCGTTTTATTTTTATCATCATAAATATTTCAATTACAGCTAAATTTATTTACATAACATTTTAATAAACAAAACTTAAAATTTCGATTAACGTTTTGCTGTAGCGTACATAAATGTTTCAATTACAACTGAATTTATCTGCACAACACGTTGATAAACAAAAATTTGACCAGTTTATCTGTAAGGTACATAAATATTTGAATTACAACTCAGTTTATTTACACAACATCTTGACAAACGAAACTTAAAATTTCGACCAAAGTTTTGCTGTAACATAAATGTTTCACTTACAAGTGATATTATTTACATGCATAACATCTTGATAAACAAAACTTAAAATTTCGACCAAAGTTTTGCTGTAACAAATGTTTCACTTACAAGTGAATTTATTTACATAACATCTTGATAAACAAAACTTAAAACTTCGACCAAAGTTTTGCTGTAACGTACATAAATGTTTCACTTACAAGTGAATTTACTTACACAACATCTTGATTAATGAAATTTAAAATTTCAATCAAGGTTTTGCTGTAACATAAATACTTCAATTACAAGTGAATTTATATACACAACATCTTGATAAACAAAACCTAAATTCAGCATGTGTGTTACTGTGGCTGCAACAATGTATATTTTAAAATGGCCGCCAATCAGCGTTCAAAGTAGCTACGTTTAATTTTAAAACATCAATAAGCCTTATTTGTCGTTGGTTAAATGGCTAATATGAATAAAAAACATCTCTCCGACTTGGATTAACACTCTTAATAAAATTACCGACAAATGTTGTTGATTTTTCATTATCCTGTTTCGTTCTCCAGAACAGACTTTCAAAACATTGCATCCTAACTGGCACGTCATCTACCCAAGGATATTAAATAATATAATAAATTTGAAACTACGAGTACATTTTTTAATAGACATGTTTATATACAGACATAATATAGTGTATAATAATGATATAATAAAGACAAGTAATCAGTAGGCAACAAAATGCGTTTTGCTTGCGAAACAAAAACGATTATTTCGTTTCTGCTCAACAAAGTAGAAACATTTTGTAGTAATTTAGTTATTTTGTACTGCATTCCATGGAAACAATGTATGTAGGCCTACACATTGAAATTTGTATGTACCACACACCTACAATGCCGCAAACTAAATTGAGTAAATTTCAAGCATACGAAAGAAAATCAATACCTTTGGTTTTAACAAACTGATATGTAATATTTCTTAGTATAGAGCTTCGGACCTAATTTGCATGTTTTAAGAAGCTCGATATTTTGTAAACAAAAACAACAATAAAAAACTAACAACGCCTTGATTAATTGGAAATGTTTTATTGAGAGTGTTATGATCCAAATCAAAGAAATCTGATTGTCACCTCAGTAACACCTAACAGTTATACCTATATTTTAAATGGTAATAAATATACAATTCGGGAGTAATGTTCTGTTTCATCCATCTGTCAACGCAATTAAATCGACGAAGTCTTTTAAATAAATAAATAAAACAATTTTAGAATACCAGCTCTATGTTTAGTTTTTTATCAAATCTAACAAACATGATCTTTTTCATCTGCCGAATGCCTTTTCAAAAACAATATTTTTTTGGCAAAATACCAGTATGGAACCTTTTGGATCTGAGAAGGGTATTTTAAAGAAAATACATTATAGTGAAACTAAACTAACATTATGCTGTACTCAATATTCCAAATTTAAAATTAAGAGCAACATTTTTATTTTATATCGAAAACTTCGGTTACAGCGAAACCCGGGCGAACACATCAGACTTCGTTCTCAACATTTTTTTCGCAAACTTCCCAGACAGTATCATGATCTTACGTTATCAGGATTTCTTAAATTACAGCTTGATTCATTTACACGGTATCCCTTGCTTTTATATTAAGTAAATAGTCAATTACTTTGTAACTGCACGTCTAAACTGCTAGATGAGCTCGATTGGAAATAATAAAAGCGGAAGTTGACGCAGGTACTCGGTTCAGCTGAACTTCTTGGAAAAACTTTCGTTCAAAACGCTCATATAAACGTTTGGCCACTTCTAATCGAAAAAAGTAAATAATCGGATCTAATACAGCGTTAAGCGCAATGAATTGAGCACTGACAAAGAAAGCCGGGTAAAATGATTCAGGTTTAGTAAATCTGTCTATAACCATTGCGGTTATAGTGATAGGAAGCCATCCCAGAATGAAGGTGCCAAATAAAAGGAAGACTGTTTTTGCGGAGCGGAAGTCTTTTTTACTCATTTGGCCTGGTTGTACTATGTGACATTGCGCTTGAATTGAACGACTGTGTTGCCTTGATATTTTATATAGGTAAATGTTTATCGTGATCATCATAAATAGGGAAGCTGCAACGAAGTAACGTGTCAGCTGCCCTAACCAACGGATGCCAGTCAAGAAGCTAACAACATCCAGAGCCAAAAAGGCAAAGCCAATCCCCCAGATTCCGGCCACTAAAAGTACAGCTCGTCGAGTAGTCATCACAGTTAAATATCTCAAATCATAAAAAACGGAGACAAAAATATTCACTGTGAGTAGTAAGATACTGCCAACTGTAACAAATGTCGTAAATTTATTTACCAATAACATGTACTCGAAAACAGACTCGTGCACCATACTTACAGCAAACAATGGCATTCCAATTCCACATAACAGAATTTCGGCCACTGCTAAACTTAAAAGAAATATGTTTGCCGAGACATCCAGTAAGCCTTCACCAAAAACGACCAAAATAGAGACGAAAAGACTCTCAATGAGCCCAACAAGTCCCAGGACAACGGAAGTTATACCAGTGCCCCACATCATACCATCGGAAAGGTACGGGTAAGAAGTAATTGCAGAAGTCGAGTTTTTAGACATGTTGTGGAAAATGTCCGTGGTGTTCATGTCACAAGAAAGGTAATGAGATTAATGAATAGCTGCTTTTCATGTTCAATTGTTTTAACCCCGTTTTTTTGTAATTATATTCATTACCGGGTTGTAATTAAATGTCATCAAAGTTGCAATTTGTATCACAATGTGTTGCACTAACTAGATCAATATTTTTAAATTAGAGAATCCTTTGACGAAAACGTTTGTGTAATTAATTACAGGTGTAAAATATGTCATAGGTTCACTGAAAAATATAACCTTTATAGAATATAAATGATGGAGCACAATGTAAACTCTAGTACCAAATCGGAATATGTTTTATGGGTTCTTACCATTTTAGGCTAGATATACTATGTTTTTTTAAAAAAAAATACTCTATGAATATTAAAAAAACTCTATAGAATACTGAATGAAGACCAGATTTGTTCTTATACGTCCAATATAAAAAACAGGCGGTTAGTATTGGATTGTAGTAGGTGGATATATTGTTATTGAGGTCTCGATTACTTGCAACAAGTATCTTTGAAAATAAATAATTTTTGGTCTTTTGTGATCACCTTTTTATACTCTCGTCACAAAATTCAACCTGTTTTATACGCCAGCTTGCCCATCTCATAATTTTTTTCTGTTGCTTATCGAGTGTGCCGAAAGCATTGCGGCTAAGGCGGTGTTCGTTCCAAAATCTACCTGCGAGAGCATATTGTAATGAACATTGACACATTTTGTACATGAAACAATAGAAGCAATTAAAACCATTCATTTTGCACCAGGCTGCAAGATGAAACAAATTAAGATAAAAAAATCTATATGCAGTCGACTGTTATAATCATGTGAAAATTACTGTAATAGAGATAACTATAAGAGTACTAGAGCACAATACACGACGGAAAAGGACATGCGGAAAGTTAAATAGAGTAGTTTAATTTACAGATTGAGAAATCTAAAAGTATATCACATTCTGCACTCATTGTTACCCTATTCATCTGCAAATATTAATTACTTACCGGTAATTCAAATGCTACAATATGATATTGTACTGTAGTTACGTATATATCTATAATCTATTACCAAACTCATTACAAACTCCTACTGATCAGAAAATTCAAAAGAAATAAATGATTAAAGTGTACAATTTTTACCACGTCCAGAAACCTATAGACTGTTATTTCTTTAATGCGATTTAATGGCAGCCGTCGAAGAACCATGTTTCACTTTTGGCAGCATTACTGTTACTCCATATTAAAACCGGTGGTCAACATACAAAGGCCAGTTGCTGAGGGCAACAAATGGAATTTGTTGACACCTTGCCAGGCTGCAGCTTGATTGTCGTACTAAGACCGACACACAAAGAGAGAAACAGAAAGACGGAGTGAGAGAACTTCATTACACAACGGTCGTTACTTTAAATACAGAAATTGCTTTTCGAGAAAGCCGTGGAATATTACACAATTAAAATTGGGTGAAAGTTGAGTATTAAAAACTATACTTACAAATTAAGTTGTTAAAGATATGACTATATCTGCATGATTACCATTTATACATTGACGTAAAACTGTCATAGAAGGAGGGACAGAAAAACAGAGAGGACCAGGAGCGTAGCCAGCCTGACGATTTGTCCCGCTATGCTAATATTTCGATGTTCATTGACTGTGAAAACAATAAATTTCTACATACATCACGTCGTGAATAATTATAATAATTTGAACTTTACATAACGGGACAAAATCGTCAGGCTGGCTACGCCAGTGGAGAGGACCTGGCGTAGGGACATGCATGAAAACAACAAATTAAGCGAAACAATTTGTGAGTAAAATTAAACAAAATAACGAAAAACGGCCGGTCAATTAGCTATTACCCGGAGGAACTAACAGACGAAGATGATATATTAAATACTACGGAGACAGAGTACACCAAAAAAAAAGCAAGCCTCGCAACCCAGTCAACAATGTCAACAATGTCGTTAGCACTTGCCGTTGTAGTTAAGACATATAATATAATATTTTATAATAACCTCAACCGTATCAAACCTTTTAAGTACAAACCTCACCCTTCGGGCTCGGTCTGTGCCCAAAAGATCTCAAGCAAAATATTTTACCGTACGTAATAAGTTTTACAAAGAAGCCGAGTTAAAAGTCTATAATACAAAAATACATATTATGCAATATATAATTTACAGAATAATATATCTATTTATACATATAGGAAGCATTGATGAACCTCTTTAGATTCATATCTCTTCAGTCATGTTATTGTAGGTCTTCTTAACCGACAGCTTTTGTTGGACAGTAAAATGATCTCGTCATCAATACGAAGGCGCTGCATTATTTAAAATTTTACGCACAATTTTGTCGATAACCAAAAAATGATCATTTCGGTAATCTAAAAAAGTTTTCCAACTTAGGTTTTGTCTAATTTCATTAGACCTTGTTTGGTTATGATTCTGTCCTGATTTTAACCGCGTTTTTTGTAATATATTCATTACTCTGGTTGTAATTAAATATTATCAAAGTTGCAATTTGTATCACAATGCATTGCACTAAGTAGTACGATCAATATTTTTTCAAATTAGATAAAACCCTAAAAAAACGTTTGTGTAATTACGTTGATTACAGGTGCAAATACTTCATACGTTCGCTGAAAAATATAACCGTTATAGAATATAAATGATGGAGCACAGAGTAAATTCTTACCAAATCGGATTATGTTTTATGTCTTCTTACCACTCTAAGCAAGATATAATATAAATAACGGAAACAGCTTTCAGCAGGCGTTTCACAATAAATTCGAAATAATTTCAAGAACGCGTTTATAAGCTCGTATCAAGAAAACATTTTAAAACGTTTTGTCGTCATTAATTGATTCGAACGGCTTGAAAACTAAAGAAATTAACAAAATTAAAACGAACTTTTATAAAGATATAATTAATTTAAGTGAAGTTTTACTTTATTTAGGCAAATTTCATCAATATTCATTGTACTTAAACGCTACCCTGACTATAAAAGGGCCCAAAGTGTCGCCCAGCGTTTTTCGAAGTCGTCATTGATAATGGCGCGTGCTTCAGCTCGGTTCAAAAATATTCACATGTTAACATTTACGTGCCTTTTACCTGACATTTAAATAAAAAGTAAATATTTAACTAATAAACTGGGTCATGACTGCGATCAAAGCGATTTTTGAGTGCCCAATTGCAAAAAAATTGAAGTATAACTCAAGGTAAAGGGTTAAAACTTGAAAATATGTTTTTGTGTTGCCGTTCTTCGTATAATCTGATATAACGAAGTTGCTTAGCAAGATGTTTATTTTGTGTGAAACTGGTTAGTATATTTATTGTGATTTGCGAAATTGTGTGAATTTTACTATTTTTGAATCGTACTATTTACTATAAGTTTAACACAAACAAGATAAGTTACGATAAATAGTAAACTTGCTAAGTCCGATGTTAATCGACCAGGTGCTGACGACAAATGACGAGTGCACCTTCCTGAGGAAGCTCCTTTTATAGTCAGGGATAGCGTTTAATCAGGATTCTGCTAGATTGTTCACAGAATTTGTTTGTAATTTTGTTGGTTTCGCTCAATTGGCGTTTAAATTGCACCGAGTCGAATCTTTGGATGATCTCAAACAAGCTGATACCAAAGCATTCGCTTTCAACATGGTCTACCAAATGAATGAAGCTATCGGCAACATGTTGAGGTACAGAAAATATCAAGACAAATGTAGAAAATATCAAGACTGATCATTCGTACCGACATGCAGTAGCACTGCTCTGTGTGTATAAAATCTTTTGATAGGAAAAAATTGGAATCCAGCGAACTCGTTTGCCAAATAAATCACTCAAACAGGCCACTTTCGGCCATTTCTCAACGTCACAGTTGCCACAGGATTGAGAATAAACAGAGTCCCGACTCAAGTCGTAACCTTTGAAGTTTGTTTTCTCGGGCATACCGCATTACGCATACTGTCAGTCATTACTCTGGCCAGTAAACTGCATGTCAATTTACCGAATGGTCAATAAGCACGCTGAACTGGCTATAGTTCGCCATAACTCTGGCATGAAGTAAACAGCATAAGGTTGTACGGTTGTACAAGTTGTACGGCTGAGTCGGCCTTTTGTTTATTCCCTATTCTGTGCTGTTGCTATGATAACAAGTGATATGCAAGGATGTTTGGTAACTGCGTACGTTCTTAGCATACTGTGGTCTAATTTTTCTGGTCAAATTTCGACTGCTTAAGGGGGCAAGACACCTTAAAATGTCGAGTTACATGTTTACGACACAAAATTTGTTGTTATTTACAAAGAATACAAGATGATATAAGGCAACAAGCTATATATCAATTTAATGCTTGAAACATGCTCTAGAAGAATATCATTACACGTGACATAAAGTCAAACAAGGCTATTTCAGGACTGGCATTACTGAAAGTCTATCTAGTAAGAAACTATACACTTGTATTTAATAATCTTCCTCCAACAGTTAATTTGTTCATTAGATATGGTTGAGAAGACACATTTCAAAAGAAAGCGATCGCAAAAAGTCGATCCAGCGACATTTTGCACCGAATGGAAATCCGCCTTAAGAACTGGAACGCTACATCCGACGGGAAATTTGAAGCCAAATCAACAAAGTTCGTTGCAGTCTTTCCACGTACAAAGCAAATTGGTCAGTGGCAGCCAAATAAACATATGAAAAGCAGCGACAAAACCGAAAAGGAAAACTGATACAAAAACTCGTACTTGAATATTTCACACTGTTCTAACTCTGTCTCTTTCGAAAACACATTCTGTTCAACAAAATACATACTTGGCCGTACCCCCCTTAAAAAGGTCACTGAAAATTTTAAAATTGAAATGTATCATGAAATAAACTGTTAGTAACGACTCTTTAAGCGTTTAGCGATTAGAAAAAACTATGGAATTCTTGTAAAAAACATTTTCGTCTAAAGGGGGATTTCCATTAAGTGCAAAATGTCGCACGATCGACTTTCTGCGATCAGTTTGTTTTGAGTTGCAACCTGTCAAATGGAACGCATTTCAATAGATATGGTTGAGAAGACACATTTCAAAAGAAAGGGATCGCAAAAAGTCGATCCAGCGACATTTTGCACTGAATGGAAATCCGCCTAAAGCTTGTCGTGTATATGCGAATAACCATAGTAATATAAGCACAACGTGAAAATTCTTCAAAAGTATCACCTTTCAGTATGAATTGTCAAAGTGCTCACCAAAACGTGAAAACAGAAAGTTAAAAGTGCAAATAACATATTACTAAACTTGCCGAAAATACGAAATTACTGTTTGAAAAACTTTTACGAGTTCTTGCTATGGCTACAATGACGTTTCAAAAAGGTCGCCAATTACACTTAAATTGCAATTATCTCGCAAACGAGCGTGATGACCTCCCAATTTTCAGCAATCGTTTTCTTGGCTATCCAGTAGTAAGTAGGACAATTTCAAAAAAATTCTGTAATGCCGAATTTTTTTAATTACGAAATTGTTTACTTCAAAAACACTGTTTTTAAAGTTTAAAAAAATTCTGAATTACAGAATATTTTCAAAATTGCCCTACTTATCATTGGATAACTACGAAAACGATCGCTGGTAAAAAAATTGTGGGGTCACCACGCTCGTTTGCGAGATAATCGCAATTAAAGTGTAAAAAAGCGGCCACCTTTAAACGTCATTGTTGCCATAGCAACAGCTGATACAGTTGGTTATAACATTATTTCTCCTAAGTATGTTTAGTAATAAGTTAACAATACCTTGTTGTTTTTAAATTTTGGTGTACATACTCAAACTAAAAATTGAAAATTTTACCATGTTACTGTGGCCATAATTGTTCAATGCCAGTTTCCAAAGCTGGTTGCTACAAGTCTGGATGTGACGTGTAGTTATATAGTTAATATATTGGGGAAAATGGACACGTTTTTAAAGGTATATACGCATACACACTAACTTTACTGAGAACATTTTATAACAAAACAACAAACTTCAAAAATCACACTTGACTTCAAACAACATTTGTGTAATAAACCAAATTCAAAACGTAATCGCTGAAGTCGAAAAACTGTACAAAATGTTTGTAAATTTGCCAAAGATTTCCGTAGGACAATGCAGAGTGTGATATCCGTTCCCGAATCGAATCTGATTGGTCTATAAAGTAAACAAACTTGCATTTTGTTTACCTCGAGGAAACTTCATTGTCACGAGTTTCGTGTAAATACGAAATATAAAAAAATATGAAGAAATTACTTTTACCAAAGTTCTTACGAAAGTAAATCAAGTAAGTTTGTTTGTACCAGGAATAGCAAGCTTTGTGTTTCATGTTTATATTTATGAAATTTAATATTTAAATTTAAGTCTAAAATAAGAAGCAACATTGACAATACAAACGAAAGTCCGACTTTTCTTACCCGCATTACACGATTACATTAAGCGGATATTTAAAAGCATGACTGCAAAATAATGTCAATTGCATATTGTAAAAACGGCGAGGGATCGCTGCAAAAATGTATTAATTGCTGGTACTTGTGTTATCTTGTCAGCACAAGAGAAACGATACATTTAAAATAGACGACACATTTTTTCAAAGTAAACATGTTTCGACTAAACGTTAAGCCATCTTCAGTGCGAGTGAGTTAGTTATTTAGAGTGTGAAGTATAAAACAGCGAAATGTGATATAAACGAGGTGATACTCGATGAATAAATTAAGTATTTACAACAATGGTAGACTACGTAATAGAATACAAAGTATAAGAGTGGCGAAGACAAAAACTAGATAATAATTATAACTTGAAAATAGTATTAAAATGTTGGATTTGTTTGTTAAGATCTGGTTTGTGTTTACGAATATATAAAGCTTCTTTAATTTTCTGAGAGAGAAAGACGTGTTGGCAGTGTCTAAGATTGTGAAACAAGAGCGAGTGTATTTAGATTTGCAGCTAGGAGTTTGTAGATATGGGAATTTTTGTCCGAGGTTGTGTCTTCTTATTAAGATTAAAGAACACACCATGCACCTCGGACAAAAATTCCCATATCTACAAACATCTACAAAATCCTAACTGCAAATCTAAATACACTCGCTCTTGCTTCACAATCTTAGACACTGCCAACACGTCTTTCTCTCTAAATTAAAGAAGCTTTATATATACGTAAACTCAAACCAGATCTTAACAAACAAATTCAACATTTTAATACTATTTTCAAGTTATAATTATTATCTAGTTTTTGTCTTTGCCACTCGTATAATACCTTGTATCCTATTACGTAGTCTACCATTGTTGTAAATACTTAATTTATTCATCGAGTATCACCTCCTTCATATCATATTTCGCTATTTTATACTTCACACTGTAAATAACTAACTCACTCGCACTGAAGATGGCTTAACGTTAAGTCGAAACATGTTTGCTTTGAAAAAGGAGCATTGTTTGACCACACGCGGCTGGAAAATATAAATTTCGTTTCCTCGTGTTAAAAACAATACAAAGATTCAGATTTGACTACCGCTACCATTTAGGGAACATTAACCAATCATCTGGGTTTAATTCATGCGATTAACCAATCAGATTGGAAATGAAACTGTGGGAGGTAGCGGTAGTGGGAGTCAAATCTAAATCTCGCTAATATCGTTTTTAGCACTCGACAGTTCATATATACTCGCATGCAATATCCTCTATGCATTTACTTGTCCTTTTTCCTATGATCCATGATCCCCAGGCAATGCCCGGGGCAAGGGTGGCTATCAATCATCACGTGGGGACAAAGGTGTTATGTTAGCTGTAACAATTATTTCCCTCAAACGCACGGTGCATAATAGTGAACAATTACCGAGACGAAGTCGAAGTTCTTATTTGCCAATATTCACCGAGCCTAAGGCGAATAATTACAAACATCTGATTATGATAAGACAAAAGAAAACAAAGCAGAAATTTTAAATAGCTATTTGTTGGGTTCCAAGCGAAAAGTGGTTTGCGTAAAAGTGCATGTGAAAAAACGTTTCGTAAACTTACATCGAAAATTCAGTCAAAACTGTTATAGAAAGCGACAGTTATACCCCGGTAATTTTCTACTGCTCGCGAATCCATTTTGCAATAGTTCTCTTTTGATCTCCATCACATCTATCCGCAGGCAATCCATCATGACCACGTGGATCCTCCGCAATTCGCATGCAAACGCGGCAATACAGAGGTAATCCATCCCACCATGTTCCAATCGCTGATTGATAATACTCTTTTGGGAAATTAAAACCCTCATACTTCCACTTTAAGTACTTATTGTACTCAGTTTCGTTCCCAGCCAGATAGTGAAGATATTCTGCTAGCTTTTTAGGCGAGGAAAAATCCTTAACTTTGATAATAGAACGATTCAAATTACCCCACTGAAGAGCCTCGTCAATCTTATCTGTCCCCATAAATACAGGTACACTACCAGCCGATAAAGCACTGTAAATCTTTTCCGTTAAATAATAGTCACAATCGGCGTTCGGAAACACTATGGAAAACTTATAACCTCTTTGCATGGCAAGGACTGCGCTTCCCGAATGTGTACGCGGTAATCTTGGATTGTTGTTCAGACATCGTCCATAGGAGTCCACCTTAATATGTTTCATAAGTTCAGCAATGTATTTTGTTCGAACTCTTTCACAATGACTTAACACGACAACAACAAGCCCATTCTTTTTGTTAAATGGAACTGGTCGTTCCAGACTGGGTTTAAAAAACGATGGACAAGGAAAATCCGAGTCCAGTCGATAACTCACCAGGTAATTAAACTTTGACATGAACACTGGATTGCGAAGCGAGCTGGTAAAAACTGGGTTCTCGTTGGTGTGTAGAAGCCAGGTAAGGTTTTCAAACTTCTTCGGGGGAATCTCTCTCGGATTTCGCGAGTGAACGACAATGGCGGAAGCTTCATCGATTCTGCTTTTATTTGTTGTTAGAATACAGTCGACAGGACAATTATTACCAGCGTAGAAGTACGGCCATGCGTATGGGTTAAAGTTTACAGGAGGTGTAAGACGAAAAGCTTTAGTCCAATAAATTATCAACACAGATTTCTTTAACGGTACTGTTGTGAAATTGCCTGCCATCACTGTATTTTGTATTCGTTGATATACAGGATTTCCATACTTAGGCATGATAAACATCATTGCAACGATAGCGAGAAAAAATAGGAAGCCCAGGACGATTTTAAATGGTTTGTTTGACATACTATCCGTTTGGCTGTTGCTGCTGCTGTACGTGTCCGTAATTATGCCGGAAGCAATGGAGGTATATATTTTCTCCGCGGCGCTTATATGCTGGGCGGAGAAACATTTGTTCAGTGGTTTTCAATCTAGTTTTAGGAAAAGTTTCAACATTCAATTCAAGTAGGGCAAGCTAAAACGTATTCCAAAACAAATACCACCATGGAAGCTCAAGATGTATAACAACAACAACAACAACAACAACTTTAATTCGCACTATGATCTGACAGTATAAATATAAAGTAAAGCTAGTTTAATACAATAATAATAGTGGCAGGAAAGCTGAAATAGCTTCAAAGCTAA
>JAOBAZ010033784.1:0-12748 GCA_026546875.1 Pteroeides caledonicum | reverse complement strand
AAAAAACTGAACAATCAGCGAAGTGCCACAAACAAGATATATTGGGTCATTTTCAATGCAATGGCTGTGAAGCTGTGTTTTCAGATTCAATATTTTCGGTGGTATTGGCACACAAGAAGTCATAAACATATCTTCTACTGAGTCGGTGCATCCAAATTCCGGGCCATTCTGGCAGAGTACGTTTGGTTTTGGTTCGTTCCGTAGCTGTTTGCTGTCTAGCCAGGTGTCTAAAAGGGTATCTATCAGCTCGGCGTTGTCGACGCTTGGACCAAGATGGCTTTTTACCGTAGCTATTTTTCTTTTTATGTTATCAAGTCGATGTCAGTCGTCGTGGTTTACTTGAATATTAAAGTGCATCGACCGAGTTCTATTTTTGATGTTTTCTTTATGTTGGGCATAGTACGTGCCGTTTATTTGGCGCTTTTTCGCTTTTGGCGACACAAGCTGAGTGTCGTCGTCTCGAAAGATGTCCGCCATGACGTAAACAGAAATGTAAACAAATGTTTTAATCAATTATATGTCCATTTATATTTCCCGCTTTTTTAAATCCAATATATTATCTATTTTAGTTAATATTAATGAAGTACATTATAAAAGCTCTAACAAACTTACAATATAAATAATATAAAAATGGAGATCGTAAAAACTGCAAAACGATATTACAAATATTATGTCCGAAAAACGTTCGGAACGTGTAAAAAATTGCTAAAAAAACTTCTCAATTAAGAAAAAGAGTACAAATATTGTTTTTTTATGTGTCATGTATTTTATATAGCAAGAAAAAAACAAAATATTCCGCGCTAATATATGTGTCATGACGCCATGACGGGAGTTGGTTTGTTGTGAACCTCTTCAGGCACACGGCCACGAAGATGAACAGGGGGGCTTTTATACATTCGCTTGGCGTTTAAACAGAAAAACAATGTAAGGGATACAATTATTTTAAGTTACTTTGTTCTTGCAGTATGTGTTGTGTAATATTAACACTCATTGCATGCCTGACCTGTCCATTTTGGTGACCATATAATATATAAAATCTCTTGTGCATACACCATGTAAAAAGTAACTAAAAAGAAAATCTCTCAACTTCTTTACTCCCACAAGGCAAAACAGAAAGAAACTTGAAAACCTAGTGTTTATCGTATCCCATGTACATATGGAATGGTATTAATCAGAGAAACCGGACGAAACCTCAAAGTCAGACAAAAGGAGGGGATGGATTACTACATGAAAGTTGGATAAATCTGCGCTAGCCAAACATGGTTGGGACCACGACCATATCATTAAATGGCAAGAATCAAAGCTTATCGCTCCGGTATCCAACTACTACACAAGACAAATCAGCAAATCTATTGAAACTTACAAACATAAAACCATCCCACAGGAGGGAACACCTCTACATGACACTTGAACGTCTTTATTTTAACTTTTGTGTGATTATCCAATAAAATTAAGTATTATCGATTCTCTGTACGCGTGAGTTATGATCGTGGTTATGATGCACGCGTTTTAATTTAAATGTATGTCGTATGCATACTACTTGTAACGTACTGTTTACCTGATGGCCGGAGTATTACGGGCCGAAAGCTTAGAATAAAACTTTTTAATTAGCTACATAGTGTATCCACAAGAGGTTTTATATATCATACGTTTTTATATGAAAGCTACTAAGATTATGCCTGAAGACACATATAATGGTTAGAAACTGGCAACTAGAAATTGGTACGCGTTTCTTTTTAAAAATGAATTTGCAACAGAGGAGAACGCAAAAAAGACAAGCAAACTGCAGGAAACACTGATTTAAAAGTAAGCACACCAAGCTATGTGTTCGCCAACATTCACCGTACATCGTTTGTGGTCACATGTCGTGAGCACCAAGATTGTGTGTTCTTTATATATTAAAAAATTAAATTAAATTTGTAACTGAAGTTACTAGTTCTTTCGATCTCCAAATCATACCTCCCCGAGATGTACCTGAGATTTACACCAAGTAATATGCATTTGCGTAGCACTGAAATATTGCAGTCTTTTTGTGTGCATATGCATGTGTGTGTTTACTCAGTTACACAAGCAGCTTCAAGAACTCAAACATGGGCTGAATTTACTTCGACAACTTACTTTTACATGACGTATAAACCAAACTAAAATAGCTATTTTTGTACTGGATTGGTTCAGCGTTACAACAAGAAAAAACCGGAGTACACGGAGAAAACCTGCGATATTTGGCAGTCATATTGAAAGCTCTTTTCCCAAATGACTGAAAGTTATACAAAGTGACTGAAGCTATATTTTTAATCAGGTAACTGCTCAATGCAGGAATTGAACCTAGGTTAAAGGCAGGGGAACTATAACCGCAATACGACCAACACCTCTATCCTATCGTACTTTTGTATCACAAAGTGAAATTTGGTAAATAACTAAGTGTGAAATCCAATGTGGTCCCTCTAGCTGGTCATGCTCAGAATATCAGAACATACATCGTCGCAATTGTACACAGTGTTCCTTCGTTAAAGCAGTTTCCACTAGGCGATAGTTATCGACAGAAATTTGATTTCTATTCTCAAAATTCAATAAACCCTAAATTTGTGCCAGTTCAACGTTTCTGAGACAAAAACAATTTTCGACTATTCGAAAAAAATCGCCTAGTGCGGATCAGCCTTAAAATACTTTCAACTTGAGGAGAGATTCGAGATCGAGAAAACCTAAAGCAGATTTGTGTACATTACGAGTGGCTAAAAAGAAACAAGTCTATTTCGTCTAAATCCGAATCACAATTAGGGAAGATCGCATCGCGTATGACAAAAATAGCTTTTACACTAGGCGATGCGCCATTTTTGTTTAGCCAGCCGGTGTTGTCCTACCAATATTGACTGTGGTTAATGAGATGACTCGTTATGAAGTTACCATCAACGAGTTGATGTTCATTTATCTAAAAAGCTAAAACTCTACAGTAAAATCCCGCGTATAAGAACCAGAATTTTTGAATTTAGCCTAAAAAGGTTCTTATAAAAACAGTACTTAAAGCAGATTTATGCTACCAAGGTTCTTAAAATAAGTTCTTGTATGTTCATATGAATTTCCATTAAATATATTATAAATATGATCCCATAGAGTTCAAACACTAAATAAGGGCAACATAATATATGGCAATATATAGTGCTAAATTATGTTAATTCTATTGTTTTCTATTGCCGTTTAATTACTGCTATGGCAATAATTAAACAACGCTGATAGAACTGTCTCACAGTTCTTTGGCTTGAAAGAAAAAATGTTATGTGATGTTGAAGATCTTAATTCAGTAGTTTCTACCTATACATTTTTACAGCAACTAAACTGCATAAGAAACCTAATTTAAAATTTTAGCCTTAATACGTTTTTGTGTACAGAAGGCTTTAAATAAGAATTTTAGTCTATTTTAGAATTTTAACAGGTTCTTAAAACCCTCGTTTTTTCGCGAGATTTTAATGTATTTGTGTATTTTGTAGATGACTGGATTTCGCTCAAGGTTTACCATGGACTAATTTGATTAAATTTCAACCGTATTACATACAATACGCACATGTACGGCGTTTTCGGCGTATTTTGGGATTTGGCACAGAGAAAGAAGGCACAGATTACATGTTGTGAATCAACCGTATCTTGATATACAAGTAACTGTAATTATAATGGGTAACATTTATTTAATAATCCAGTGTTAGCACATTCCCAGAAATAATTTTATACATAAAATAAAACCTAAATCATAAAAGAGTAAATCACTTTTTAAAACACCAGCTCGTTTTCACCCAACGATGCAAAGTACGAGTTCACTTTCTCATCGGTCACCCCTTGTAAGCTATCAGGATTCCATGTTGGATTGTTGTCTTTGTCAATTAAGACTAAAATTAAAAATAAAGGGAGAGTAATACTCATAGATTTAAATTGTTAAATTTGAATTAACTTATGCCAAAAAAGCTATGCAACGTTACAGAGGCGTAACTAGGTTTGAAAAATGAGAGGCACATTTTAAATGGTCATAAAACGTTTTCTAAGTGTGTATATGTATACATTAACATATTTTTTGAAGTTTTAGTAATTAGTTTATTAGCCAGTTTGCACAGGTTGAAAAGGAAGATCATGTTGAATTGGGTGGAAGCAGAGGACTCAAAAAGGTGGTAGCGGGCCCAGTACAGTGGTGTATAAAGACGTTAGAATATTCTGTCAAGCCTACAACTCGTTTTTTTGCTAAATGTTATCCTATGTAAGATTAATGGTGTAAACATATGATGTATATTTGTGTCTGAGCCCACGGCAATAGATGCCCGCTTCCCATAAACTTGTGCATTATGAATGAGGTTTAGCTTGGAAATAGTTTAGATACGTCACGAAGTAAGAATATAAGTAAACCACGTTTAGACGCCATTTCTCGTACCTATAGCTGAACAACGGCAAAATGTAACCCATTTGTTTTATATAATAAAACGTAATGGAGATACATACAAAAGCTACAGGTTTATCATATTCACCCAAAAACAATTAGAGAACAGAAAACGATTCTGCGATTATGATGCTAACATGAGGTATAGAAATACTAGTACATTATTGGCCAGTTTCGAGGGCATGCCGGCTTGTGATTGGCTAGATACATGTTATAAGCCGCTACTTAGTGACGAAGCTTAGTCTAAATTTTTCGAGTATAATACGGGGAAAACTTGCATATTTTGGCTTAAAAAAGTTTTAAAACTTGCAAACTGAACAGTGATTAATTCTTCTGAGCGCCTATGTCTAAAAAGAACTTGAATCATTTCCATACTGTCGAAGGAAGAAAGGGTGAAAAACTGGACAGCTTAAAAGGTCATTACTGCAGCTGTGCTAATATGCTCAAAGTTTATTGTGTCAATATATTGTGGTTTTGCATTTTGTTGCACTTTGATAGTCGCTTTTACAGTCAACTTTGGCCTAATATTGACTTGCACTGGGGAATTGAAGATTGCAAATAGTTTAGCGATTTCATGTAAATAAACTGTCCCGTTACAAAGCACCACAAGACAAAGAAAATATATTTCAAAATCCAAATAAAACTTTTTAAAAATTTTTACCACAACAATTTTTTAAAAAACTTACCAGCCCGAATTCCTTCGTAAAAATCTTTATCTTCCTATAATAAAAAGAATCCCATTAAGCTTTTTATCCAATCCATGTTAAGTTCATATTTTGTCTTAAATGAGATGTGGGTCAAAGGGTACTAGCATAGGATTTTAACTTTGTCTAAACTTAAAGAACTAAAAATATGGTATACAACGCCACTTTAGTGTTCTTTCACATCTTGTATTATCAGCGAAACATTTAAGTATAAATAATAAAATCCCCCATCTTGAGTTTAGTAGGACTTCATTTACTGCGTCATTGGCAAGCTAAACACATTGAATCTCTTTGCAGACAACTTTTACAGTGAAAATGACTTTAGCTGTTTTATATTAGCATAATATTGATGTAGTGATAAATCAATCATTTTCAACTCCCGAAATGTTCTGTGGATCTGTGATGATTTAGTTATGATATTTAGTTCCCGGCAAATGACGTAACATGCATACCGTGAATATTCAAGATGGCAGCATGGGACCATTAGTGAAAATGTCTTGATAACCAAGCAATTACGTAAAAGTCATAAAAAGCCATTCCCCTTGATTTTAAAGGGGAACGGTCATCTAAATAAACAATAACTTATATTAAAGGCCTTACTGCACGGACGAAAACCACATAGTATTTCATTGCAAATAATTTTAGCCTAAGATGTAACATAAAAATTTGCAAGTAGAAAGCCGCCATATTGCTTTGTTCAGTGGGCGCAAGTTAATCAGCGGAATCCTAAAAGTGACGGCACCTGAGTGCTTCGAGCACTGAACGCGCTGAAACATTGAAAAATATAACAAAGACAATTGTCTTTGTTATATTTTTCAATATTTCAGCGCCTTGGAAAAATGCCTCGTTGTATGGTACCAGGCTTCACAAATGCTGGCAGAAAACTAAAGGTACAGGTATTTCCTACCATCGATTGCCAAAAGGTGATCGGAATTGCTTGAGGATGAACTATCTTTGTCACTAATCATTGCAAACACACCTATGGCTACGAAAACGTCCGATATTTCCCTCACAGAACCCTCACAGTCGCATCAAGTATTTACATTTGTGTTTTTATCACTCGAAGCAATGCTTGAAGCACTCAGGTGACGTCACTTTTTGGATTCTGCTGTTTAACTTGCGCCCACTGAAGAAAGCAATATGGCGGTTTTCTAATTGGCAATTTTTATGTTACATCTCTGGCTATAACTCGCGAACAAAAATTATTTGCAATGAAATACTTTGTGGTTTTTGTCCGTTCGGTAAGACCTAATATAAGTTAATGTTAATTTAGATGACCGTTCCCCTTTAAGAGTTATTCAAATTGAGGAAAACATAAATACCCTTTAACGGTAAAATGTCATACCGCAGTTGTGCCGTATTAATCAAGCGATCACAAAGTGAACGCAGAAAGGTCAAATTTGCTTTAGTTTTATTCTGTTGCTGTATCTTGTATTATTTCACATAAAAAAAACACAAAAGGTCAATGATTCTCTGACAAATTATTTGCTTTATAGCTACTAGGGAGTTTGAGATCGACTTCTGGTTTTAAAATCACTTCCAAACTTGCATGATATACAGGTAGGCATGAACATTGTTCAGCGTTCTAGAAATGTGTTGTATTTGACTATCACAGTGAGCCCAGCTTTTTCCGGCAAAATAAACATAAAAAAGTAATT
This sequence comes from Pteroeides caledonicum, assembly GCA_026546875.1. Taxonomy (NCBI): domain Eukaryota; kingdom Metazoa; phylum Cnidaria; class Anthozoa; order Scleralcyonacea; family Pennatulidae; genus Pteroeides; species Pteroeides caledonicum. The sequence continues at coordinate 5,969 of JAOBAZ010033784.1, read as the reverse complement.
AAAATTAACTTATAAATAAGTAGTTTATTAGCGTTTTACCATGTAATGTTCTAACCCTTTGGGGTAGCAACATTCGAGGACGTCTCCCGTTGACTGGCGTCCGATAGAGTAAAACCCAATTAGTAGGAGATTTGGTACACCACCACTGAAAGAGTTAATTAAATTACTGCATTTTGTCATATTTTTTTTTTGCTATTGGTTTTCCTGCAGCGTTTTTACGTAGAGGAAGCGCAATTTAATGGTGGCGACTTGTAGTCCTGTCAAGAAGTCAATCTCAAGCTCCCTGTTATCTCTTGACTTTGTTCTAATGCGCAATTGGTTTACCATACAAGTAAACGTACGGCATAATTGAGCATCCATGTCGACTTTTGTGCTCATGCTTTACATGCGTCTCGTTCGCAGAACGACACGCATCGTATACTTGCATATTTAAGATGCATATACGAACAGGAGGTTTATTTGAAAGAACTTTAAAACTATACAGTAACTTGTTATGTAAGTTTTTGTTTCGGAGTTTTCACTTCTGATAACTTTACTTTAATTGGTTTTAGCGAACAAACCATTTAAGAAGTTCTATGCATTACACTTAAATATCAATCATTTAACCTTTTAAGTTACCATTTTTAATATATAACAAACACAATGGACATTCAGGGAGAAGTTATTATGCATGTATAATATATTGGTTGCAAGTCAGCAACCAAAGGCAAATATTTCAGAGTAGATCTTGGCTCCGACGCAAATTGCCTACCCAACACCACATTACACCCTTTGAAACATGCACTTTCTCCATTCCATTGAGCTAGATAACCGAGGAGTTCTTTTAAAGTTTGAAAACAGAAGCAGACAAATACCTACACTGCAATTTTAAAATTCATTTCAAATGATTAAAAAAAATTCCCTTTATATACAATTTAAAGTGCTTATAAACCCAAAATGGGTTTTTGACGATTCGGATAGAACATAAAAAGTTAGTTAGCAACTTCTAGATTAGTTTTTGCGTCAAACTTTTACTTTCGGAGATATAAAGGCTCAAGCAAATTTGGCCATTTTTGTAAAAAAAGTTGCGTCCCAAAAATAACATGCAAGAGACTGGATCCAAGGAACCCAGCTGGCAGATGAATTGCTATGCTCACTCGAAAATTAATTTGAGCTTGACATATCGGATATTTCTCAAAAAAATAGCCGTTTTTTATCTCGTTTATTCAAGTTGTAATATACTCTTATAGTACATGAAACATGACACGTTCCTCCGACCCAGTTCCCTGGCATGCGCGACTTTTTTGCAAAAATATTGACTTTGAATCGTTATACCTCCGAAAGTAAAAGTTTGAAGCAAAAACTAATCTAGAAGTTGCTAACTAACCTTTTATGTTCTATTCGAATCGCCAAAAACCCATGTTGGGTTTATAAGCACTTTAAATAAACTGAATTAAAAATTAGTAACCGACTGAAAACATATCACTTTTTATTAAAAAAAATGTCACAATATTTTGAGTAGCGCCGAGTGATGTATAATGTTTAGCAAAACGATAAGCAAAATATGTCGCCGACAATCAGCAATTTATTGTTCGTAGTCAATGGAGAAGAAAAATGTATTAAAATACATTTTTGTTCTACACAAAAGGATTTTATCCACCAATCAAGTATTTTGATACGAAATAATATGGTAGGAATGAATGCTAAGTGCATATGTGGTTTAACAGGTTGAGAAAAATACAATTATAGAGGCTTGTGGCTGAGATTCCAACCCGCGACCTCTGGAATTGGGAATTTCGCGTTGGTTTCCGTCACGGACGGTGGCCACTTTTCCCACTTGACACTTCCCTGACACTTCATTCGCTGCACTACTATTAATACCAGGATTTAACATGAGTTCTCCATACAACCCGGTCTGCTATGAGTCTTGTTACCTTGCAGGCATCAGTTATACCAGTGTCCCATTTCAGCATATCGACAAAGCTGGTCCTTAGCCATCCTTTTGCACGCTACCCAAGGTGAAGTTCCCATAGTACAAGCTTCTGTGTACTTAACTCAAGATGGCGGTGGTAGTGGCCGGCGAGCTGGTGTCTCCGTGACGTAATCTTGTCGCAGACTGCCGCCATATTCCGTTGTAACAAGGAAGAACCGCTCCTTCAGCTCTGGTTTCATGGCAGAGGTCCAGATTTTGGTCATCCCGTTAGGGCTGTGCAGGCTCGGGCTTTTCTGATGGCTATGTCCTTGTCGGAATTATCGACTCAAGACACAAGGTATTTGAAGTCAATCGTCTGTTCGAGCTTTGCACTATTTCTGGCCTGTAGTGGTGGGGTTCTATCTTTGTTGTACGCGAGTGACTTGGTTTTAGCGCCAATGAGACCTAGTCCAATCTTGCATTCAGTTTCCACACGTTGCAGTTCTGGGATTCCTACTACGACAACAACTTAAACAGATGCAAGTGAATTTTGCTAAAATATTAATTTCTTGTGACAGGCAAACCAGAAATTCATACTCTAATTTTAATAGAAATCTATCAATTTCTCGCCAGCATATAAAATCTAGTAACTGCAATGTGCTAGTGAATACGCGACAAAGTCTAGGTTTAAGTATAAAAATCAAACTACTTTATTTTAAAATTCTACCTACAAATGTTGTAAGAACACGTCACCATCTAACGCTTGTTTTAACAAAGGACAGCTGTTTAATCGTGTTCAGTTGTGCGGGTGGCCTGTATATAAGCCATTTTGTGAAACCAACACATAGAAAACGTCATATTTTACAATTCCTGCCGCTACTCCATTTGAGTAATTATTACAAATTAAAAAAATTGTCTCCCCACAAACCATTCTGTATACACTATCCCTGTTCTTCCAGTGTGGTCCTTGAATACTAATTGATGCAATTCTAAACATAATCACTAGAATAGATGGTCTGGAAGCTGTTGATATTTCAATAGAACACGTGCCAATTGTATTTTAGAGCGATCACCCAATAACATTGCTTTAAATCTCCATTGTGAAATGTCATGGGTGAGAGCTTTTCCGAATCATTCTTATTGGTTGTTTACCTCAATAATGAATAGGTGCACAAACTTGCATAAACCTAGACAATAACATACATAATGAGCTCTATTCAATATTTATTGAGTTTTCAGACCATCTACTCTACTGACTATGGTTTAAATTATCAGCATACTCACCATAAACCGCTGACTCAAGCGATATTCCATCGTGAGACACTCAAAAAGCGACCGTAATTTCGCACCTTCACGAAGTTGTTTTAAGGTCACTTTGAGTGAAATTGGTGACTAAAAAAAAACAAAGTACTAGAATTATCAACAAGCGACACGAAATATTTTACAGAATTACGGCATCTCTATTTGTTTTTGAAATACTTCAGGTAAAACCTGGCTAAACGCTGTTGACGACCGCCATCTTAAACCTTTTACGTTTTAGCAGTCACTCTCTGGAAGAAGTTCTTTCTGGTTTTCCCAGTAATGAAGTCATCAAAACCGAAACTAATTAAATTTACTTTTTTAATTAAATTGAATTAAATTCAAATTTAATTAAAATCAAATTTAAAGTATTTTTACCGAATTCCATTACCGTTATCACAGCTATCACTACCGCTGCAACTACCGCTGCCGCTGCTACTGTCACTACCGCTGCCATCACCACTATGTACATGCAGTACTCACCATTTTGTTTATTGTCTAAAAATAAAAAAAAATGAGAATTAAAATTCATTAATTTACACGTCCACATGGTCATTGCGTTGGCAAGAGTCGGACCGACACGAAGCACACAAATGAATTTAGCGCTCTAGGCTAAGTTGTTAAAAAGTGGGTTAACGATAACCCACTGATTTAGTTTAGTGTGGTAGAATGCATAGTTTTCGTTGAAACTTCACATCAAAATTCTTAAACCAGTTCACAACAGTCATGTTAAAAAGCGACAAGGTTTCAACAGGCACTCCTAATTTTGCTTCTCAAGTTTTCACTAATTCAGGGTAAAGCTAACCGAGCTTTGAACAACCGGTCCCTGTACATAATTGCCTGGACGTGCGTCGTACGACTCTCTTTGAACAAATACTTGTCGGAATTGAGAGGCGAAATATAGTGAGGAAGCTGCCAAAAAAATGAAAATAAAACAAAACAAATTGCGACCAGAACCGTCACCTGCTAAACAGAAGTTAAAAAATGTCATGAAGTTGTTTTATTGAAAAAAGTTCCAAAATTACAAATTAAATGCCCCTGCATGAGCTTGACAGGGGCGTAAAATATTACTGCCCTTCGTTGAAAATTACTTACATCAATTCTGGATTTTGCCCAATCAGTTCCCTCATTTTCTAAAGCTGTTAAAATATCTTCTATTCTATTCTTATTAAAGCACCTATAAAGTGTAAGAAAAGAGAGAGTGCTTATCACCCAAACTCAAGTTTGCTCTCACCCAACTTTTCCACATATTTTGGAACATTGGCGAGAAGCCAGGGAGTTGTATGGAAAATTACAATTCTGTTGTTTTGAAAGAGAGTCTTCAGGCGAGGCGTTGTTTCAGCCGAATGTTTAAGGTTTTTCTCCAGAAGTTCAAGTACTTGGCCAGTTACACTCCACTCACTTTTCAAAACGTTTACTACCACATTCAGTCTCACATTCAGGGATCGACGAATCGTTATTAATAACAGGGGGTGAACGAAGAGAAATTCCCGCGAAATAAACAAAATAGTTGCCCAATCATTGACAGTTCTGATTTTTCCTCACCCACCCAAGCGATGTCAATTACTTTCTTTAAATTTTGTGAACGATAGCCTTAAATGTGCCAAATATCTTTTGGGAGGTTGAGGAAAATTGAACAAAACAAAATTTCTCTTGGGTGTACAAATATGGCGGCCAGCGAAAACTAATCAGTACACATTTTCGCTGGTATACATATTGTAATTTCCAGTCATAAATATTTTTAAAAAATATCCAAGGTGTCACGTTCTTTGTTAAAGTTAATCTTTCATTAAGTCAATCAACTCTGGGAGCAAAGATAAAACAAAAATAAAGCAACGAGTAAATGGTAACTGCAGCAATACTCCTTTTCTTGTTTGTTGTATTTTGGTAACCCAGCAGAGTTTTATGTACAACGATTATTGCAACCTTCAGAATAACAAGCTAATTGACGTTTAACTTATTCCCAAAGCCACGTTGTGTTTCATTAGTCATTTTCAGTTTTCGCACGTATTTAATAATGACACTTTACATTTCAATAGTATCACACTTATGGCATGGTTTATAGGAGTTTTGGTAAACTTTGATACAGTTAAATTCTCGAACAATGTGGTATAGAGTTCTCTTTAGATAAACAAAGTTGCAACATACTACAAAGTTTCGTTGCTTTAAAAAAGTTCCCCTAAAAAGGCTAAAAAAATCATGAAGTTCGTTAAAGGGTATAGGCAACTGATTTTTTCTCTCACTATATTGATAGAAGACCCTCCTCGACCGATGTCTGAAATTGTATTATTCATCGAGAAATAACGCTACAAACTTCAAGAGCCGCCGCAATCTTGGATCGATTTTCAATCTTTTAAGTTAAAGTTCTCGTGTGACGTCATTGGTAGGTTAAGCTGTTGTGTTTATACTGACGCTCCGGATAAAATTTCAAAATTAGGGCGCTCAGTCTGAAATCTCATGGAGAAAATCCAGGAAAATCAGTCAGGTGAAAAGTTTCCTTACCAATTTGAATTGCGCGCCGGGCGTCTTACCTACCACTGACGACAGCTAATATATTTCTGCACAAATTTGAATATCGGGTTGTCATCCAACATAGCGGCTGCCGAACTTTGCAGGATTTTTCTCGATGAAGGACGCGTGCGGAGAAAAATAAAATACTTTATTTTTTTTATTTGTACGTGCCTATTGATATTTTTCTATTTCCTGCAATCTGATTGGCTGCAGCGGCGGGCGGCTTTTTACGATATTTTGACCGTGGTCCAAAAGTGTTATTTTTTGC